>WWPM01012970.1:0-23022 GCA_023279145.1 Glomeris maerens | reverse complement strand
GACTCTCTCGGACGTCCCAAGGTACGCTTCACCGACGAAACGAAACCAGGGTCGCCCACGCGAAGCCCCGCCGAGGGACTATCGTTTTCGAGCGACGCACCGCGACCAGCTCCAGCAGCCACGCCGCAGGATCCTCGAACACACCGCAAGCGCGCACTGCCGCCGCCTACGGTCAACTCGTCGCCACCGGCCAAGGTACCCAAAGACAACGCACCCGCCGTAGTCCAGTCCACGGACGCATCAGTTGCCCGCAAGAGACCCAGCAAGGACCTCTCATCAGGACCGATACCATCCAAAAGGCCGACGCGCAAATCCATCCGACGGGACACGCAGACCCTGGAGGACATCTTCAAAGAGATGAGCATCGACCCTCCATCGTCGCCACTTCCGCCGTCACCAGATGGACCCCGCGCCCAGACGAAGCCAGTACCAGTGGTGTCCGGGTTCCCCAGACCGCCAACCTACGAGCTTCCAGTCGCCACCAAGCCCTTCTTCGCCCAGAGCCGATCAGCTCGTCGCAAGGCGAAGTATCTCCGAGCAGTGGGACACCCGAAGCTGAGGTTCGCCGCGGAGTCGGTTACACCCGGGTGGTTTTTATAAACTGCACCACCTGGACGATGTCTCGCTCCATCCCGTAAGTACCTTTCGGTTGAGGTGGGGGCCCTGTGACGGTCCCGATTTTTTCCTTTGATTGCGGGCCGCACTTGTCTCCTCCACCGAAAGGTTACTGCTAACTGTGCCGAACATCCGTATATTTTATATAAACGCCGTTCTCGGTCAATAAATATGTATCTCGCCGCACCGAACAATATCATGTTCTATGTCTGTAACGCGAATACCGCACCGTTAACACGTTATAAGCGTTTTATGTAATAGGTTCACCGCCGCCAATAGGATCGCTCCGGCCACACCTCCGCGACGCGTCATCACCAATCGTAAGCATGCCGTGATATTACATAGGCTAAACCATAAGCCTAAAAGATCGCCAAACACGCAGTTTCATTCTAAACTCGTTTAATGTGTCTTAACAATATACAAAATGTATAAAGACGCGATCTTACATATCTAATAAGTCGAATTAATAATCGCAAACGATATGTCATCTTAAAACTAACGACTTATCTTAGTTGTAAGCTAACACAGGGTGGTTCGATTTCTCACCACACATGTACAGTGGCGCTTGGTTAGGCCCAACTCAGCAGGCCTGACTTGTATCTTCCGTATACGCCACCGAGGGCGCTCCGACGCATAGGACCTTCCTCAGGTCACCACCAGGGGATCCATGTCGCCTCCGCCCCGTGCTAAACACCTGCAAAGAAGCGAGCATTCGTTTGTTAATCCGTTTAGCCCCGCCTTCTCTTTGTTCTGTATCCATATAAATACAGGGCCTCAACTGAACACAAATCAGTTGAGCAGCTGCCTAGTGCAGCAGTACAGCCTCTACAGGGCACCGCCTATAGTTTTTCAAAAAATAAGGTGAACAAATACTGTATGTGATCCAATCTTTGCTCAAACCCTGTCTTGGGAAATAAAAGTCCTAACCCGGCTTGTGGTATCAATTACTCCCTTGACTTGAATAAGCCCGTAACCCTGACCGTCGGAAGCAGAGTACGGACTTCAAGGGATCGACGTCAAACTCACCGAGCATCAGCGACGACGCAGCAATCCTCCTGCAGGACACGTCTAGATCTCCGAGCAGCGAGTCGACACATCTTCCAGGATCCACCAGGACCACGCATCGCGGATCATCGCCTTCCAGCCGCTCTACTCCGGACGTCGCAACGCAGCGGTCATCAAGGACCACGACGCTCCGCAAGCTGTACGAACTTTTCGCCCTCCTCGAGAAGCACCATCAGCGGCTAGTCTTCACCGACGCCAAGAGGACTTGAGGAGCGCCCAGCCACCGTGGATCGACGTTACATCGGGGACGTCGCAGTCTACAAGCCGTTTGGACACCATTGTTTGGAGGACAACCCACAACAACGAGAATAAATATAATTGCGTACACACCTGTCAGCCGACACAGCGATGCTTCCCACGAAGAGAGCCGGGACACGACGCAGCGTCATCTAATTTTTTCTTACCGGGTTAGTTGCAACAAATAAAAATTAAACTATGTCGAAATTGATAAGATGGAAATGCTGAGAAACAATGAACTGGCCTGTTGGTCTATGCCAAGCTATGTAATGGCGATGTGATCCAGTTCAATGAGCTCAATCTTCATCCATCCAACATTATTTGGGCTTTCAGCGTCCCTGAATATACAAGGAAGACAAAGCTTTACTGTGCAGGCTCATGAAGAGCCTGTTCTGAGAGAAAAGGCCGAGACTTAGGTTCAAGTACTTCATGTCTATGAAGCTGATTGGCCGCCATGATGAGACGTACAGGAGGTGTGAAGTACGTTTAACGTCATTATAACTATTGTTCCTATTTATGAACACTGTCCTTTTGTTATACGTTTGTTGTTTCTCCTAAAAATATTCACTGTGTTGAAATTAACAATTCTGTCTATGTAATCATTGAAGCCAATTTGAAGTCAATCAGTCCTACAACTCAACAAATGCCGGACCGTTACACTAGACCTACATTTTGATACTTTGGCACCCTCGTATAAGCTGCACCGGAAAATCCGCCACCGTGAAACCAAGTCTCCAAATCAGCCAATCCAGGTCGGCATAAAAGTCTTCACCGGTCGCTCAGCCGTCGCTCGGGTCACCACTGTACACGAGGACGGCAGTGTAGCCTCACTACCACGAGGATGGTCCTCGATCATGATGATGAGTAACATTGCCACCCATAACTTTGCAGATCACTAAGTTGAGTTTGTGATGACGCTTAAGAGAGCTGGGAACAGGCACAATAAAATGTGCATGCAATGCTTGTATTTCTGAATAATTTTCTGACGTAATGTGGCGGTGCGTCGCGGGTTTTTCCCTCATTGGGCTCCAACACGAATTTTCCAGGCTCTCTTTATTGGAGGAACTCGAAGATCAGCCTCTCTTGGAGCAGTCACTTACACACACAGTGACTGGCGTTACTCGTCATAACTATAAACTGGTCGCGCAATTGTTATTTATTTTTGGTTAGTAGGGCTTCCTTCTACATATGGCGGCTGAATATCAGATGGGCTGCACTGCACGGCTCGAAACACGGACAGTGACCCATGGCGGCTGGACGGCTGACAAGGCTCCTTCGGCGACCTATCGGCTGGCTGAAAGATGCACTTGATGTCGGTGTTGATGGACAGCTTTACAAGGACGCTGAGGATCTGGAGGACCTAAAGTTGCGGACGTCCAGAGAGACGGGCTTCAATGTCTTTTGGTTCACTTCCGGTAGCTCAATACAGATGAACCTAAATGCACCACTGCTAGAAATTGTGACGTTCCTCAGCTCTGATGCAGAAGACCTCGGCTTTCCACGGTGCTTACTGCGACTGCTCGTGACCTAGACTTGATGTCGTAGTGCAGAGGAGAACGGGATGTCGACCAGTAATGACCACAACTAAAACTGTGATTTATACTGCTTCTTTATTGAGTAGACTGCTTGGAGAGACCTAGAGACCTGAGAGGCTGAGAATGCAACTACCTGTATTTGACATAGGAAGGACCCTTGTATATTTACCCAAACATACAATAGGTAGGAGGGGCCTAAAGGATTAACTATGACACTCAATGGAATGTCTTGGTCTCTAGGTCCTTTGTGTGATACAACACAATAAGAACCTGTGTTTACACAGCGCCATGTATCGGATATAGCACAACGATAAAGTGCGGACCGATAAAGCGCCCTCTGGTGGAGGATGTGAGGCAACAGAAAATAGTGAGCATAGTGGTGGTCGGTCGGAACTTTAGTGAGATGATCTCGGCTCCTGCATAGTGGACATTGTTGACTTGGATGTGGTGGACGTGTGTTCGGTCTGGCTGCGGACAGCGAACTGGAGGTTTCCTTTGTCGCTGTGGCCGTTGACCGGGGTCAACCTCTGGTGTCCTGGTGCCAGTTGGTCGCTCGCGCCCTTTGTCTGAGTTCTGTGACGTCACGTAGCGTCTGACGCCCTTGACACGGACGACTTTGTTTTTCTGGGCGTTTATCCGGATTAGAAGTGTCACAGGTGACAACACCTTTTTGACGTCATATGGCCCACTCCACCTGTTGGCGAGTTTGTAAACCCTTTACCCTTTTTGAGAAAAAATGGGTTCTTGTCAGGATCTTCTCGTCTTCCTGGAAATCAGCTTCCTGGTGACATTTGCCGTAGGCGAACTTGTTTTTAGCGGCGCTTTCTTTGGCATTTTCTGCAGCCTCCTTCAAGGCGATCTGTTGGGCAGCTTGTCGCTCCCTCTGGTCAGCTTCCCTGTCTTGCTTCAACCAGTTGGATGCTGGAGAGCGTGGCTGGTGTCCAAACAATAGAAACGCCGGGCTATGTACAGTAGCCTCACAAATAGCGGTCCTGGTACTGAAGAGTAACTGGTCCAATTTGTCGTCTCAGTTATCCTGCGTTTCAGCAAACATGGCTACATTCACCATGAGGTCTTTGTGGATCCTCTCTGTCAGGTTCGACTGTGGATGGTTGACTAGTGTAAACTTCTGTTTCACCCCAAGTTCAATTCAGGTCTTCTTAAACGGGTTTCCACGAAACCGAGAGCCGTTGTCTGTGTGGACGATGCTGGGGGTACCATAACGGCACATGATGTCCCTGACGAAGAAGCTGGTGATGGCGGCTCCTGTAGCTTGGCAAAGCGGTGCGGCTTCTACTCATCGACTGCTTTTGTCTACGGCGACGACGATAAACGTTTATCCCTTCTTAGTTCGAGGTAAGGGCCCTACCAGGTCCATTGCGACTTCGGCAAACAGCTCGGTTCACACACGTGGCTTAAGATGCCCTTTCGGTAATGCGTGGTCATGCTTGAATTTCTGGCACTGATCACACGACTTGGTGTAGTTGCCGACATCTTTAGTAGCACCGGTCCAGGTGAATCGCTCTTGAATCCTCCAGAGTTATCCTGTGCCCTGGTGACCTGCTAACACGTGGTCGTGGTGCAGCTCGATAACTTTGTTGACCAGTGTTTTGGGCACGACGACTTTAAGGCTTTGACTGCTCCCCTCATCGGTGTACCTTTGTATATAGTTATACAATATGCCATCTTGTAGCATGTAGTCTTGCATCAACTGTCCATCCAGTAGACTTTTAACGATGTCCTGAATATTCGGATCTTGTCCCTGCTCGTCTCGGATAACTTCCAACGGCAATGGATCGATGATCTCGATGTCGTCCTGCGCTTCGGGTGCGTCCGCAAGGTAACAGCGGGAGAGGGCGTCGGCAGCGGCGTTGTCTTTTCCTGGCCTGTACTTAACCCTCCGTCGGGAAAACCTGATCTGTCAGGCACAGCAGTTACGTTTTTATTTTTCCCCTCTTCCCCCTCTCAACATCAGAACCCCTCCTTCTCAGTACCCTCCTAACTTTTTATGGGGAAACGAACCTATGTGATCAGTTTTCCCGCCACTTCTTTGGAGAGGCGCAAAAGAGCCTTTTGATCTATCAGGCTCACTACGCCCGATGTCGTTATGGTTCAAAGGTCAGCAGTCCCTCATTAATTCCTCTAAAATAGCGTAATGTTCTAATTTTGTAAATGCCTAGTTTCATTAAATACATTACTGTGAAGGTGAAGGAATTTTTGTTTTTTCCTGTAAGTTACTTTGAACCGATTTTATGGGCATTTTTCAAAAAGTGTGCTTCTCAGGCGCAGTACACCTGAACACGTGACAAAATGTGCGCTCGATGCAGAATTATAATATTACTTCTTATTTTTAAGTTGCTAAACGTATTTCTTGCGTAAAATTTCATTTATTTCATTAGTATACATCCCTATTCGACTTAGTACGGTGTATTTAAATTTATTAAGATGTAAATTGCCAAGAAACATCATTTTAAAATCTGCGCCTGCCACACACATTACGCCCCATCTAAGCTGAAAATGGGTTCGCCCGACGGAGGGTTAATCTCGAAGTTGAACTTTTAGGCGCAGAGCCCACCTGATAAGTCATCCTCTCCGATTCTGAATATTTTTGAGCCACTGCAAACCTCGGTGGTCGCTCTCGACGACAAAGGGGGTACCTTCCAAGTACGGGCGGAAATGTTCAATAGCCCAGATGATGGCCAAACATTCCTTTTCCAAAGTAGCGTATTTGCTTTCTGCGGATGTCAGCTTCTTGCTTGCGTACGTGATGGCTCTGTTGCGTCCTTCGGCGTCTAACTGCGTCAAAGTAGCTCCCAGGCTTAAATCACTAGTGTCGACTTGCACAGTGAACGGTAGTTCGTAGTTCGGACGGACCAGTACTGGTGCATCAACCAAGCGGCTCTTCAGATACTCGAAGGCTTCTTGTTGCGCTGGACCCCAAGTCCATTCCGTGTCTTTCCTCGTTAAAGCGAAGAGGGCTTCGGACTTCCCAGCAACTTCCCGAATGAAGTTGCAGTACCAATTTACCATACTGAAAAAAACGGCGGATGCTGGTAATGTCCGTTGGTGGCGGATACTGCCAGCATGGTTTGTAGTCCTTGTGGTGTGATGACATGCCCAAGGAACTTGAAATCTCGTTTTCCGAAATGGCACATCTCGGGCTTCGCTGCATGTCCTGCACGTCGTAGATGGTCGCAGAAATCGCGTAAGGTCCGAAGGTGGCTAGGGGAGTACTTCGTGGCTGTTAGACTATCATCGAGGTGGCTGTAGATGCCGTGCCACTTCAGTCCGCCCAGGACCTTGTCCATAAGTCTTTGGAATGTCGCTAGCGCAATGGTGAGACCGAAGGGCATGCTGCGGAACTGGTATGAACCCACAAGAGTGGTAAAGACCGTCTTTTCCTTATCCGCATCTTCCATACTTATTTGCCAGAAGCCACTCCACAAGTTAATCGAGGTGAAGTACTCGACTTCATGCACAGCGTCGAGGAGGTCGTCAATGCGGGGGAGGAGATAGGAGTCTCGCTCAGTGATAGCATTGAGCTTTCTGTATTCTACGCAGAAGCGCCACCCACTGTCATTTTTTTTCACCAACATGACAGGGGAGGACCATGGGCTGTTACTTGGCTCGATGACTCCGTTGTCCAACATTTCCTTTATCTCGTCCTCGGTGATTTTATTTTTTGCGGGGGCGCAGCGATATGGCTGAACACTGATCACTTTATTGCAAGTCACTTTGATACGATGGCGTACTACATCAGTGTATCCTAGAGTATCACAAATCACATCATTATATTCCCGGAGAAGTTTCTGAATGGTCTTCTCCTGGACTGGCTCGAATGCTGAAGCGTCATTAGTGCGGCTTTGACCGAAGGCGTAGTTCACGCTGACTACGCTGAGGAGAGGTATTGTGATTGGCTCTTCTTTCGGGGGCATGTCTTCAATTGGCTTAGAGGTCCCTCTTTGGTCGTGGCGAGGCGTGTCCTTACGCGGCTCAGAATCTTCTCTAACTGGGGGAGTGTCCTCGCACGGTTTAGTGGTTCCGTTGACCCAGGGCGTGTCCTCACGTGGCTCAGTGGCTCCTCTAACTGGGGGCGTGTCCTCGTGTGGCTCAGTGGCTCCGTTGACTGGGGCGTGTCCTCTTGAGGCTCAGGGGCTCCCTTGTCGGTCCGCCCACTTGCTTCATCAATCGGCTCGGCTCCGATGATGGCATAGGCGTGGTTGCATCTCGCTTGGGTCTGAAGTTGTACCTCTCGACTTGACCGTTGAAATACCATTCGTTGCTGCCAAAGCATAGGATGATCCTTTGTTCTCTGAGGAAGTCGTTTCCCAAAAGGGTTACGCCGCTATTGTCTATGACGAGCACCTCGATAATAACGGGGTGAGACTCTAGTAGACATCTGATGATGACCTGCTCCCGGGCGACGGTAACTCCGTGTAATGTAGTCACTTGAAAACTCTGAATGGTGTAAATCGTGACGTCTGGTCCTTGGAGGTCATTTACAACACTGCGGCTGATGATGGAGGTTGTAGAACCTGCGTCCATCAGAATGGTGAGTTTCCAACCATGAACTTCGATTTCAGCGAACCTCTGCGTCTCAGTGGCCGTGTTTGCGAAGTGGCTGTCGGCTTTGGCTGGTTGCTTGTCTGCATGATCCTTTTTGTACTGGAAACAGTTGGACTTGAGATGGCCTGTCTTCTGGCAGAAATCACACTTCTTCTTCTTGTCATAGTCAGCTGCGTCGGTCCCGGCTCTCTTGGAGGTGGAGTGGGCCAGTTTGAGGTAACTCCGTGGTATGCGCAATTGTATTTTATTCTCGTATTGTGGGTCTTCCTCAGAACGGTGTACACGGTGATACGGACAGGCTGCACGGCGCTCCCTGAAGCGGTGACCTGCGGTGGCTGGACGGCTCTAGAAGCAGGCTGCGGCGATCTGGTAGACTGGCTGCGGCGGTGCTGCTGGTAGGCGGTGAACAGTTCGGACAGCTTCACAAGGGCCTTCCGGAGACTCTGCGTAGTCTGCGTAGTTGCGGAGGTCCAGGGAGAAGAGTAGCTCGTAGTCTGCGTGGTCCAAGGACTGCTGCGGTCGTTCTGGCACGTTGCTCGGCTCGGTTGTGGGCTCGTGGTCCTGGACGGTCCTGCTGGAGGGCTGCGTCGTCGATGGGCTGCGATGTCCCCGGGCTTTTTCCACTGGTCTCGGTCTCGTGAAGACGTCGGCGGCCGGTGTTGAGAAGGCAAAAGAGAACGCGGTGTTTCGGATATATAGAATACACAGTCTGAGATGTGTTTTATATACATTTTATTTGACCAGAAATATTGAGCAGTATATTTCGGATTACAGATTATAAGCATAGAAAGTCTTAAGGACCTTTGCGAGGCTCTGAGGGCCTAGGTGCTGCACAAGGCAGCTGCTCAACTGATTTTACACAGCTAGCTGCCTTGTATTTATACCAAAAAGTACAATAACGAAGGAGGGACCAAAAGGATTAGTGACGTAGATCGGAATGTGGATCCTTTGTCTCCTTGGGTCCAGCATAGGACTCTATGGCGACGAGTAACGACGGTGGCGCTACGGGCGGACGGAGTGAGCGTTACAGAGAACGAGGTCACACGAGTGCCTTTTCGTGGTGCCATAGGACACGAACGACGATCGGTGTCGCCGACTGTGGCGTAGTGCGGTACTACATATAGAGTTACGACGGTATAACGTGCGGTGTACATAATATCGAACGAATTGGAACGTATCCAGTGTAAAGCGTGTAGATATACGTAACGGTTACATGTATCGATAGTTTTTAGCGAGTGTTAAGACGGTTTTTACTCTCTATCGACGTTATACATGTTTGGAGATCTTTCTAGGCCTATCGGTAGGCTTAAGGAGCGCTATTGGCGTTTTTACCTTTCGACGGAGGCGGAGCGTCGTCGTCTATTGGTGCATCGTAACCAATCGTGGTCGTCATCGCTTCGTGGCGTCCATCGTGTTTATATCGCGGGGATTATTACGTTCGGACGTACGAATAACGTTTGTATCTCTTTATTATACAAGAATAAACGAAGAGAACGGTTTCTACGATAAACGACTTGATGTAATCTTTCGGTGGAAAAAGCTCCAGGAGGTTCGATGTTCAGAAAAAAATCGGAACCGTCACACAGCACTTCGCCTCTTTGGAGACTTTGGAGAAGAGGACGTGGACGTCGTTGAAGACTTGGAGGAGGAAGACTTGTCTTTCGAGTCGTGCTCCTTGTGTTTGTCTTTTCTGCTGCTACCATGAGTAGTGGATGACTTAATGACCAGGCCGGCATCGGGTTTGTTGTACTGAGCGACCGCTGGTAAGATGGCTTCTGCTTCTTTGCCATAACCTTTAAGCGCTGCGTAGGTGATGATGTACTGTTGGCTGACATACAGGTCGTAGCTGGGGTGAATATTACCCAACAACCGTTGCACCTGCTCTGCTTCACTGGGCGGATATTGCATGTGGCTGTACAGCTTTTGGATTGCGATGGCATAATCGGTGAGCGTCTCTGAAGGTTTCTGGAGCCTGGCTCGAATTTCATCTCTGGCTTGGTAGTCATTAGTCCATAGCTGGAAAGTTAGCTGCATCTCTCTCTTGAATCCGGCCCACGTCCTAATAGTGTTCCTTTCGGCGTGATAACAGTCTAGGGCGTTACCTTCGAGAGTAAGGGCGAAGCTGAGGAGGGCTGCCTCGTCCAACATGTCTTCTGTGACTTTAAATCTTCTAATTGTCGAAGAAACGCAGGGACTCTTGCAGGTTGCTTTCCATCATAGGTGGCTTTACACTTCGTGAAGGACCTTTGGCTTCCATTGGAGTGTCCGGAAACGGGGCATGTTTGAGGTACCTCGCGTTGCATCTGGACTGGTTGTTGATTTTACATATCGGCGATAATCACGGCTAGCATGCGGACGTGCTTCCTTAGTACGTCGATGTCCCCATCTAGATGAGGAGCTGGAGTACCGCCATGGTGTTCCGATGACTGTGACCGACGAGAACTGTTCCCTGACAACGTCCTACATCTGGAGGATCGATGAGACCTGACGTCCTCGGTATCGACCTCTTCGGCGCGATGACAGGTTGGCTGCGATGGTGAAGGTATTTGAATATCGGCATCTTGAAGGGTGCGCTGAGAACCTGGACATTCGGCATGAAGAGACGCCGGCCGCGAAAGTGCGGGCATAGGTATATCTGCTTCGAAGGCACGATGAAAAGCCTCTACGTCGATTGGTTCTGCGTGACGGGGTGCTGGCAGCCAAGTTGCGGACCTTGGTACATCTGCATGAAAGGTGCGATGAGGAACCTGCTCGTCGGGTTGTTCAGCGTGACGGCTCACTGGCTACGAAGCTGCAGGCTGCGGTACGTGGCCGAGGTCGTGGCGTTGTTCTTTGGACTGCCTCGACGTTCAAGGTTGGTACAGGCCGTTGTCGGTTGGACGTCGCTCCATTTATGGACGGTACCTTCTAGAACTCCAGAAGGTAGTATAAGTCCTTCTGGACCTAAGTGTTTTTCTACAGGTTGTGCCACGTTGCATTGGTCAGCACTGGTGTGGTGCTGAAGCTATAGAGTGCCCTGCGATGTTTTGGGGCTTGCTGGAAGTCCTTTGTAGCGGGCACGGTGTCCTCGGACTTCACGTAAAGTCATTTGTAGCGGGCACGGTGACCTGGGGCTGACCAGCAGACCGTTATAGCGGGCACGATGTCCTGGCTGCGTCGAGAAGCTGCAGTCAGGGCACTTGCAGAACATTTGCTGGCAGTGCTCGTCGAGGTGCTCAGTAGTTTTTGCAATCGCTGGTGACCTACAATTCTTGAAGGGCCCTACTTTGGGCACCAAATTGCGGCAGTGTGTCGCTGGTTTTTCCCTCGTAGGGCTCCAACATGACTATTCCCGGCTCTCTTAATCAGAGGAACTCGAAGTTCAGCCTCTCTTGAAGCAGTCACTTACACACACAGTGACTGGTGTTACATGTCGTAACTATAAACTGGTTGCGCAATTGTTATTTATTCTCGGTTACCAGGGCTTCATTCTACATATGGCGGCTGAAGATCGGATGGGCTGCACTGCACGGCTCGACACACGGACAGTGACCCACAGCGGCTGGAAAGCTAGGGCACTTCCGGTTCACCAACCCCATGTGAAATTCAACAATGACTTCAAGGTCATCACAATCCTATCTTGCAAACTAAAAGAGTTGGGATAGTACTGTCAATTGGAAAGTTGTAGAGCACCCCCTAATTAGTGCTAAAAACTCGTCACAGAAATTTTAAGAGGAACTGCATGAGTGTAAAGGGCGAAGTTGTGAGGCTCGGTGTGAGGCTGCAGGGAGGCATGATAACACAGTGTAGCCATTTTCAAACTATGACCAGTTGAATCTGCTACAGTGGAGTGACAGGTAGCAGGTGTAGATAGGGAGATACACCTGCTAAGTGTTAAATTTCTACATGTATGGGTGCCATCCGTAGCAGTAAATCACCTAGAATGTTATGCACTGGCCCAAGAGCCAGGGCAAACCACGGTAGGGGTCCGAAGACACTTGTCCAGGACGACAGTAAGAGGCACAATTGTCCAGAGGCATCGCTGGCCAGGGAACAGGAGGCCGAGGAAACAAAACAGTTCTTACCCAGAAGACGCTGGAAGGCGCTGAGGAGTTGAAGACGCTGGAGGTCGCTGGAAGACACAGTTGGCACTGGAGACACACTGCGAGTCACTGGAGACACACTGAGAGTCACTGGAGACACACTGAGAGTAACAGCGAAGGCCGTGGCAACTAACAACTTGTTAGTGCTAGAAGGTGACTGTGCAGAACCACTGCACAGTCGTCCAGTTAAAGGAGTACTGTGTGATAGCCGGGTTCAGGTGCTAAGGAGTAACCCGGCTCATAACATAGAAGGCATTATGCTGAAAACCGTGTAGGCCTACTGAAAATTGCACACGTGTTCAAAACTAGTTTGAGCAAGCAGGCTTTCCATACTTGTTGCCAACGTCATTGAGTGACGTCATCAACTCAATTGTGCATGTGCAACATTTCCAATTTGTCTCCAGCCGATTACGAAATTGTATTATGGAAAGGGGAATTTACTTCAAAACATGCTAAAATTGTGTGTAATTTACATTAATATTTTAGAAGTTATTTGAACAGTCTTGGAATTTATAATAGACAAACTATTTATATGGCGAGTTGTATTTTTATGCCTCGCAGTGCGTATGACGCAGAACGTTTGTACGTCACCATGCAACATGTGCAAAATATTTGCATTGCACAATATGTTTTTTGTTTGTACAAAGAATTGAAAAGGGAACAACTAAAACTCTGTATACCTATACGATCATATGAACACGCTGAGCAGCGTACAAAACTAAACGTGGGCATTTTGAACCACATAATAGCAAGAATGAAATCCCAAATGTTTGCCTTCATGCTTACGGTTATTCTTAATATGGTAGCAGGTAAGCAACGCTATTTCTTGCATATTAACTTTACATAAATTGTGATTTAATAAAATTATCGTAGAAAATTTGGAGACTGCACACGTGTCGTATACTTATATTTATTTATTTCGGAAAATTAATTATTATCAAACAATTGATATTGCGAAAGCTGATCGACACATTAGGCAAGCTGTAACAATGTTTACGAAGGTACCCTGAAAATTACATAGAGGAATATCACAAAAAAAAATAAAACTATGGAAATTTTTGTTGAAAAATTATTGCCTATATTTTAAAGTAAAGCTGAGGAATTCTGAGGGGATGACGTCACTTATTTCCTTTGTGATATGTTGCTGTAAAGGAAGGGGACCAAATGATAGCAAGTGTTAAACTTCTTATGAGCTTATTTGACATTCAAATTCCTGGCCTATTCCTCCACGTCAAATGTAAAGTGTGGCCCGTAACCATTTGTGAATGGTCTAGAGCAACAATTGCAAAAGTTGGAAAAAGCATTTAAAACGCAATCGATTGAGCTATGAAACTTCTGATTTATATGCGCCGCATTCAGAATCGCCCATGATGAAAGACCATCTCACGATGTGGTAGCTTTTATACAAAGTTTGCTGTGACCCCGTAAAAAAAGGTACCGGGCCACACGAAAGGAAAATTGGAAGACGTAAACTGCAATAACTTATAAGGATGACATTCCGAATAATCACATGACTTAATTAACACAAGGAATAAAGCAGTCGTCTAATGTGCAGTTGAGCTTGATGACGGCACTCAACGAAGTTGACTCCAAGTATTGAAAGCCTACTTGCTTCAGGTGCTCTGCTTCTGTTTGTAAAAACCACCTGGGCCATTTCCACAGCACAGGTGCACGATCCGCTATTTTCCCTTGCTATATTGCTCGGGTCTTTTTTTTACTGCTTCGAATGGCACCCATACATGTAGAAATTTGACACTTAGCAGGTGTATCTCCCTATCTACACCTGCTAACTGTCACTGCACTGTAGCAGATTCAACTGCTCACAGTTTGAAATTGGCTACACAGAAAAATCTGAAAATTTGCAGGAAGGTTCCACATTATGTGGAATACATAGGGGTACCCAAAAGTAAGTACACTGATTCTTTTGTGGCCAGAGTTTTTGCAGTTCCGCCTTCCGCTTTTAACAGAGTGTAGAGTAAGTGCATACTATTAAGTAAACAAAGTTTCGTCCAAAAAATTTTTTGTTTATTCGGTGTTAATTTTTTAGTGAGACCTGTTTTGCGTGTTCGGCGTTTTTTTTTCTTTTCCTCAATGACGTCGCCAAAACAATTTCCTTACATGTCCCTTTTTTCCAGGGAATTGAAACAAGTTGAAGGGTCAATGTCGGGTGAATTGGGGGGTTGGGCAAAGGGCTATTTAATGTTTTAATCAAAATTGGCGCGCAAACTTTGGTGTCAGCAGAGGCGTTCATTAGAATCCGCTATTGCAAAAACGACGATGAGAGCTCTGCTCACACCAAAGTTCGCACGTTATTAAGGAAAATAAAAAAACGCCGAACACGCAAAACAGTTCTCACTAAAAAATTAACACCAAATAAACAAAATTTTATTTTTTGACGAAACTTGGTTTACTTAAAAATGCGGACTTACTCTACACTCTGTTAAAGTGGAAGGCGGAACTGCAAAAACTCTGGCCACAAAAAAATCAGTCTACTTACTTTTGGGTACCCCCTCGTATATTTCCTTCAAATTTCATAAATACAGTCAAAGCTCCGCTTAGCGTGGCAGAAAGTCGGATAGCGTGACCACAAAACCCCATTATGCCATGTAAATTGTGGGCAGGCCAACATTCTGCACACAGTAGCCATAATAGATTTTGAAAGTTGTGCACAAAATAGCGACTGATTGTTCCCAATGGGCATTTTCATCTCTGGCAAGCTGCGCACAATGTCAACAAGATATCCCAGACTTTCTTTGAAAATGAATAAAGCCTTTCTATTTCTTTTTTGATTATAAGCATTTAAAAATAGAAAACGAATATTCCGATGTGGTAAAATATCCATGTACCGATAAAACTATGATTAAGAAATCGATGTTAGCAATTTTTTATTAAAAACAATTTCACTTCGCTTAACCTGGCCAGTCGGTTAACGTGGCCAAATTAGGTAGGACGGATGTGGCCACGTTAACCGGCTTTGACTATATTAAAAATGTTGAAAATTGCCATGTCAGGTCACCTTTAATTTCAGACAAAACTAATTAGAAAGGCGTTTTTAGGACATTTAATACATTCACTGCAAATGGCGGTCATTTCAAACAACAAATATGAATTCCTGTGCATAATTTATTGGACTTTCTAATAAAAAAAACTTCGTTTCATTTGGATAATTCGTTAAAAAGTTGTGGGTGAATTTTGACGTGACAGCATTTTTGGCCCACCCTGTATAGTATAAGTAGTAAGTCATCTAGTATATCCTTCAACACATTACAATGTCTGGCACTTGGAAACTGCTATTCTGAATGAAATAAATCATTGTCCTTGTTTTTGGCAAACTCATTTTTTACTTGTTTGTACTAATATTAACAAATAGAAAAAATAACATCATCTAATCTACCTTTTGCAAGGCAACCCCCTCTTTTGAGACGAATGACAGGCCTATACTTTTACTGTAATCTAGAACTTTCAATAGAGACAACTCATCTTTTGGAATTTAAAAGTTAAAACAATAAGCTTTGAAGATGATTTGTAATTTTGATTCTTGATTCCTATAATTAGAAATCATAAGACTATACGTTTTAGATATGAAATGTACTTTGAGAAAGGCTGCCTATAGATGTTCTTATAATGCATAGAAATGTCTCTCTAATTTGTATTTGTCTGTAATGGCTATGCAGTGTCTGTGATGTAAATTTGTTCGTATATGTATGTATAGCATCTTTCTTGAATAATTATGTAACGCTCCGAGTTACAATACGCGGAAATAACGCGCGAAACTACTCAACTGTTTGGGTTAGGGATCATCCATAAAATACGTTCGCTTTAAAAGGGGGGGGGAGGGGTCTTTGGTGACTGACAAAAGTGTACGATAAAATGGGGGGAGGGGGGGTATAATTCCATAATGTGTACGTTCAACTATTTTTCCCATCATTTTAGCGAACATATTTTATGGATGATCCCTTAACACAACACTGAGTTTATTTCCACAATTATCTCCGCACGTACAAAGTTAAGTGTTCACCACTTAAACACTTGCACTCTGGTTCGCAATCTTAGTTTGGATAGTTTAAATACCACCCCAATACTAACAATCGCTCGAGCTTGAAAGATGGCCAACGTCTGAGATTCTGACGTCGGCTTTCGACACCTCTCCTTAGAAATCACCACAAAGTTTAGGTGGTGCTGTGATCGAACCTCTCGAACACTCGGTCCACGTGGTCCCGGTGGAGGTATTTATCACTACCACTCAAAAAGGAATATGGTGCTTGAATTATCCTCTCGGACGCAAGGGACAGTAAAACGTAGCCCTTGCAGAGTATATTCCGACCAATGGGGGAAGGGGGGTGTGAGCAATTCCCATATGCGATACACCTATAGCATTATCCTATGGTCCGTCCCTGAGAAATAGGAGGTACTCCAAAGGCCACGCCTATAGGGCGGATGCGTGCCACGCAAGAAGAATGACAGTTGATCCGCCCAATCAGGTTACTGAGTAGGAGTCAACCGAAGCCTTGCAAGCAAGCACGAGGTTGAGCCCCTTGTAGATGGGCTAGTGCCACAAACTACCTCAGTCTCAGACCTAGGAGGTTTCCTTGCAAGCAAGGTGCTCTCCAAGGGTCAGAGTGAAAAGAGAAAGATCTTGGCTTAGACGCCCCCTTTTTTATTAGATAAAAGGGGAGGCGCTGGTTGTTTGCCAACCTACGGTCAGGTGGTTTGGCGGCCTTAACCAATAGCCAAGCTCAGGGGGCGGGCTGGCGCCCTTACTGCGCTATATATGGCTTGACCGTACCAGGTGTGACCTAGGGACGGTCGACTTGGATTTCCAACGGGGGCATGGTCCTGATGAGTCCAAAGGATCCATGCCTTTCCTTGGAAATGGTATCAACCATTGTGGGTGAGGAAAGTTGCTGCAGGGCCGGTTTTGGGAAAAACCGTGCACCTGCAGTGTTAGGACGATTGCCCACCGTGCCGTCACTACGGCCGGGCCGGGCAATAACGCCGTGCCTTGGCTAAAGTAAGGCCGGTTGGAAAACCCGGAAGTTACATGGGTATTAACATTTAACAAGTTATTATTTTTCCTGCAGATGTTCTGTAAACTGACTAAAAGTTGCCTTTTTGTTTGACCAACATAAATATTTGACCAAACACCACATTTCACATACACTGGCGGAAAAAAAATCGTATAGTGTGGGGAGAAATTTCCTATGACAGCAGGAACACTTGTGTGGTTTTCCGAGGCGCCCTGACTGCAAATGTGTATGCCAATCTGGTGATTCAACCAGTTGTGCTGCCGTTCATAAACAACTTTCAAGGGGGTATTTTCCAACAAGATAATGATCGTCCTCATACCGCTTTTGTAACCCAACGGGCTCTGCAGACTGTGGACATGGTGCCTTGGCCTGCAAGATCACCAGATCTTTCTCCAATCGAGCACGTATGGGACATAATTGGACGGTAAATTCAACGTCCTCCACAACCAGCATTAACTGTCCCTATATTGACCGACCAAGTGCAACAGACATGGAACTCCATCCCACAAACTGCCATCTGGCACCTATACGACACAATGCATGCACGCTTGTATGCTTGCATTGCAAATTCTGGTGGTACACTGGTTATTAACGTACGGAACAGCTGTTCTCGCACTTACATTAACCAGTGCTCTTGCAACTTCCACCAATTAAATATGTTACCTAGACACATATATTGCCCAACTTTCATTGCTCTACAATGACTTTTTCTTGGTGTTGCAATTTTTTTGTCCGCCAGTGATTTACGTTCAGCAGGTGTTATATCTTTCAATTTGCGAGAAAATTTTTCCATAAGTTATTAGTGGAAAAACACCCCTTAAAAGTAAATTTCCGAAAAATACAACTAAATTTTACGGTCAAATCATAAAAGGTAACTGCAGGTTGCAATTTCTTTTCTTCCAGTTGATCACTTAAGGTTAAAATCTTTTTAATTTCGATTTTCCTTCAGATTCGATCTGCCCACAAATTTTCCAACTATTTTTGGGTTCAGAGAGTTAAGGACACAACATTTTTCCAAAAAATTAATTTCCAGATCAATTTTTGAGTTATCCAACTCGAGATGAAAGATCCTATAAATGTAACTGTGAATAAAACACAACTTATGAGCCAATGGGTGGTGAGACAAACCGTCAACAAAGCGTGGCACAAATGTCGGTTTTCTGTACATAGATGTCAACGTTGAAACCAATTTTGTCCCGACTAAATGTTAAATCAAAAAAATTCAAAACACCTAATTTTTCTTTTTCGCAAGTAAGGGATCATCCATAAAATATGTTCGCTTTAGGGGGGAGGGGTCTTTGAAGGCCGTGCCAAAAGGGTATAATAAAATTTTAGCCATTATAAAATTCTATTTTCTTTACTTGACTTTATTGTGCAAATTTTACCAGGAAAAATGATAGGGGGGGGGGGGGTAGTCATTTATATTATTCTTTAATATATCTGTTTAAATCGTGAAATTAGAGCAAGCATTTTGAATTTGACACCATTAAGTTAAAATGCTATGAGTCGCACTTATTAGTGTCCTGCAATTTCCCAATTGTAATGTTTCACAGTAATTCCATGGCCTTGTACACCATTTGAGAAACTCAATACAAAATTTTGGAAAAGAAATTGGTAAAGAAAATTGAGAATTTACGACCAAATGTGAAGAGTAGAGGGCACGATGTAATAATGGTGAACCACCTCAAATCGAAAGATTCTTGACGTACGTTGTACCCGCCTTTTCAATTATCCGTTTGTGAAAAATCTTAGTTCACAAAATATTGAATTAAGCTCCCAAGAAATTTTGAACAAGGGCTTAAAACTTAACGTTCAGTGCCCTGTCAACCTCGTCGACACCTGTATTAATTTGGATTATGCGCTCCAATGTTGTAAAATGCCACAAAAATTTGAAAATAGAAATTGAGGATGAAATAAGTGTCGCTTTGAACAGTTTTAAAACGATGCAGACCAAGTTTAAAAAAAAAAATTAATAGATGTAAAAGCCGACAAAAGTAACCAAACTGTTGTGTTGGATAGATGCGGCTCTATCACTAAATGACTAGATAAGATTTCAACGATAGATATAATTGGAGTTCAAGACATATAATGGTCTCTGATTAAAAAGTGTCTCAATATCGCAAAAGACACAATATATTAAACAAGTTATTAGGCAAAACGTGATTTATTTGGTTTTAATTAAGTAGCGACTTTAACTAATGGCCAAAACTGCGCAACGACCAATACCGAACGATGCAGCTTTTTTTTTCTGAACACTATGGCAGGTGTCGTTGCGAGGTTTTACTCAATATTAAAAAAGTTATTAGGCAAAATGTGATTTTTCAGTTTAATGAAGTAGCTAATTAGGTATTGCGGAAACTCTAGCTATAAATATATATTTTCGTTTTATTTTTTCCTGTGTCGATATGAATATTAAAAAGTTGCAGGTGTTCGCCTGTTTCCGCTATTAATAACTGTGTTATTCAGCCAATCGCAACATCCATAATGATTTACCCCTTTTAGGAGTCAACCGAACGGAACATTCGTAATGACTTTTACCCGTTCATGAATTTTTTAATCGCCGAGTGATTCTACTGTATAAAACATTCATAATGGATTACCCCTTTGCTTTATAATTGCTTAATAAGGGTAATGTGATTCGATCAATTGGAACATTTATAATGAATTGCCCCTGATTAGTTAATTGATTTTCATTTTATTTAGCCGAACTAAACATTCGTAATGAATTACCTGGGTTGTTTCAAACATGTGTTCACGTTTCTCTAGTGTGCCCTGCGTGCGAGGCTACACAAATTATTATCGGTATTTTGGCCACGGTATTTTAGTACCGGTATTTGCGCTGCGGTATTCCATCCGCGTATACGCTAATAACACGTAGGCTTACCGCTGCGCAGCAGGGGCATGAAGCTCATAGCTTTTTCGGTCCCTCAAGATGGCGGCCAGCTTACCTGTGAAACGCCGCCGTAAGCCGAAGCGCCTTGAAAGTTGGGAGCCACTCTACACAAAACCGAAGGCTTCTTTGTATAGCATAGTATAGCAGATGACGTCATTGTCGGGAACTGCACCTGTCGCGCCACCTGGTGGCATAGGCGTTTTGCTCGGGACGGGAAATTGTGGAGACCTGGCACCTCTGGTAACAGTATATATTATCTCTATCTCTATGTATATACTATCTCTATCTCTATGGCTGCGCAGCGGTTCAGTATCACCCGGGAATACCGTCCGCGGGCGGTTTAGCATCGCTCCTCGTTGTTGCTAACTCGACCGCTACATTCTTTGGGGGAAGGGTCCGCATTGTCGACTATGCAAAATGCAACGTTTCGCAGGTAACAATTAATTTGATTTAGTTTTATTAGATCACTTGTCGTTTTCTGCAAAGCATTTGTGATGAAAATTCGAGGAAATGGAACGTTTCTGTTTCGCAATTCGAAAAGTCTGCCACATTGTTTGGTCTTCCTGCTTGAAATTTCCGCATGACTTTCTTTCAAAGGTGTATCAATACAAATCCGTAAATTTGAAAGAAAAGATCTTGTTACTTTTGAATGATAATATAATGATTTTCATATTTTCTCAGGGAAAGAAAGAGTTGTGACGTCACGCGGCGAAGACAACCAATAGAACGGCAGCTTCGAACCGGCCCTCCCAATGGAAAGCGGAGTTTTGACGTCACGCGTGCTACGACTCCTCCCAATAGCTGGCGTTGGACAGCGGCGGGAAATTGAAATGGGGACGTCACGGCGTTTCGACGGCCAATCCGACGCAAGGTATGAACGGTCCCACCCAATCGCGCTCTTCGAACGTATCAACTGCCAAAATTTAGAACGTTGGCATCTGGTAAAGGTAGGAAACAGTTTATTACGTATTTTTACAAGTTTTCCTGGACGGCTGCCGTGTTTTGCGACAAATTTGAGGTGTGTTCGTGTTGTTTTCGAAACGCGATTTCTTTACGCTATACCTACACCAGCCAGAGTAGAACCACAGGCGAGGTAGTATTTCAAATCTTTGCTCCGCCCTTTTAACTGGACAAGCCAATCAAATGCAATCCTGGACCATGGCGTGGACTCGCAGGAAGATGCATGGTACCAAGAGTAGATAAAGGGGAGAGTATGCAACGGGCATACTCCCCATGTATTAGAGCTCCGTATGGCTAGAGCGTCGCATCGCCATCCAACGGCGATTTTTGCAAGTAAAGAATGCTGTAATGGGGTAACGTCTACGTCACAACTCTGCCCTCTACGTCACGACTCTGCCCCCCTTTGCTTCGCCAGGTGGGCAATTAAAGGATTAATGCCTAGGGGAAGCAGCAAAAGCAACCTGGACATATCTGCTTTGGTTTGGATTGACTTCGGTGCGCCACATTTCGGTGCTGTTCATTTTGGTGCGCAGGTAATGGTGCGCGTCCATTTCGGTGCGCGTCCACATCGCTGCGCGTCCACATCGGTGCGCGTCCACATCGGTGCGCGTCCATATCGGTGCGCGTCCATTTCGGTGCGCGTCCATTTCGATGCTCGTGTATTTTAGCTTGTATATTTCAGTGCTTGTTTATTTCTGTTCTAAACATTTGGTCGCCTAATTATTATCTTCGATAATAAAACACTTGACTGTTATGCCCGGTTGTGTTTTATAAACCGAACACAAAATTCCTTTTGAACGGATGCATTTTTAACAACTAGAATTAGCCCTTTCGGCGTCATCTGTGTACGTGATTAAAATACAGAACCACCTCTTTCTAATTGTATATCACTTATTTTTCTATGATTCTGGGATGCCGAGAAATCAGTTTATTGCATATTGCAAATGTTACAATTACATGTATTACAATGTGTAATTATATGAAATTCCTTGTAAATAGTCATTTAAATTAAGATTACGATAATCGGCAACTATAGTTCTCATGGCTTGGTTTACCCTTCTCCATTTGGGCTGGGATGGGGGGGCGACTGCGCCTCCCTCGATTTGGTCTAATTTAACATCTACTAAAGTTTGTTCTTTTTGCAATGCATCCATAAACTTCCAGAAATTTGGATGATCAGCTCCCACGATAGCCTATTAGTAGAATGAATATGAGATGATAACAAAATCCGAACAAACTGTGCAACAAATAAGCTTGGAATTTTATCTCATGGTCTGATGGTCACCTGAAATCCTCGATTCCAACCTTCCACATTGTTGTTTGTCCTCATGATGTTATTATTGACTCTGTCGTGCACATTCCAAAACGTAATAGCAAACAAAGGATTCCTACGACCACCAGAAGCAAGTGGCCTACCAATGTACGTTGTCTCGAAATAATCAAGCAGTTCGATCGGAAGTAAATTGAAAGAGAACTGATCGCCATTTGTTAATTGCTCGAACGCACTAACAACATCAGCAGGTGGGACAAACGCCAATGATGACAATTTTTTGACCTATTTGACAGAAATATTTTGTTAACATCTATAATAATATCCATAACACTTTAGACCGTTATTTGCCAACTTTGTAGTGGAAATAACCTACTTGTGCCGCAAAAGCATCACTGTTCCTGTACTCTCCTTGAAATCCCAGATCTGTAACCTTCCGGAACACTGACTGACCCAGATGAAAGAAGCATCCTTGGACCAGACTGTTTGGAAATATGTGCTGAAAATCAATAAGGGAATTAAGCACCCAAATTTATATACACATTTTGGATTTGCTACAAGAATATATATCTAAATATCATTAGTGAAAATCCAATTACTTCAAAAGCATTGATAGATGCTTTTTCAAAATCGCAAATGAAGACTTCTGGCTGAGCTAATGGATGCCGGTTTATTATTTGCTGAAACATGCGATTATAGGTAATTTCAGTTTTGTTGGGCAAGAGTGCAAAAGCCAAAACAACAGCAAAGCCATTCATTACTGCATGAAGTG
>WWPM01012965.1:0-10153 GCA_023279145.1 Glomeris maerens | reverse complement strand
ATTGACATGAGTAGGCAAAGCATTAAATATATGCTGCTCATCTGCTTTCAAATGTACCACTGAGGCTAGCCTGCTATAATGAGCATCTATTTAAAGTTACAACTGTGCACTTTGAACGCCACAACAATAACAGACAAAGCATTGAATTTTAACAACCTGTTAACCCGCAAAATCAGTGTTGGTGAAAGTGGCACTTTACATCCCCTATTAAGTTACATTGAAATTTGACCCCCAAAAAGAATAAACAAAACACTGAACAGTTGCTATCTAGCCACCCCCTAACACAACAAAACAGAGTCTCTTGTTCTGTTATAGTTTCACATCATGATCAGATTTGTAAGTGATATTTTAGTTCAAAATAAGTTATATTCATGATATGCTTGGCTGGGATATAAACAAGTTGTGAAAATTCCTGATATTCCATAAATATTTTTCATGCCTTATACGGACTGGGACCAAGATGAAAATACAAACATCTAGTAGTAAAAGATATGCTCTTTCCAATGGCATCAAATAAATTAAAATCGGAAGTGACGTCATTTGAGATATTTGTCTCCGAACATAGTAGGTCGAATTTGCACTTTTATGTCTCGGTACCATGTTTACAAGCAAATATCTCAATAAGTAATTAAGTCAAAAAGATCCTACTTATCCAATGTCTTCACATGCAAGTTGTTGATAATTGTGCCAAACTACAGGTTTCTATCTGCATCCATTTTAAAGTTATAGGCTATCGTATCAAGCATCAATTCTTTCATGTTGAAATGTGATGGTCACTTTCAACAATAACTGTGTACAATATATAGGTTTCCAAGGCCTGCTAATAGCACCATCGTCTTTATCACCACAATGTTAGTAAATGTACCAAAGCTCAAGCCTGTAGGCAGTATGGTTGACGGATGACATGATGTGAAACTTTGCCAAAATCTCTCGATGGAATTTGAAAGTGAGAGGATGCTTTTACGGAAACTTTTTTAGCAGCCCAACCGTTATAGACATGGAATTCATATTTTGCAGATATTCATACCATATGTGTAGGTATATTAGGTAAAAATATGAGCGAAATTGGAGGGGGTCGAGCACAGACCATTAGGTCACTTGGCATGGAATGACCCAGGTATGAAATTAGAGTGGGAAAAGACCATTAGGAGGGCATATAAATTTAAACAGAAAGTTTTATTAATGACAGAGGGCAGATGGATAAGGGAATGCGTATTGTGGAGGAGGGATTTTAAGGGAAGTGCAATCAAAGAAAAATGGAGGATTGCTAGGCAAGAGGCCTTACAAGAAATAGGATTATCGGAACTTGGGCTACAGAGAAGAGAAACGGAAGGGTATTGTGTGGTATCTGATTTGACCCAAAAAGTTAGTGAATATTATATACAGAAATCGGATGAAAAGTTTCGCAATTCGAAGTATAACCATTGGCATCGGACTTTTAACCCAGATTTAAAGAAGGGGATGTACTTAGAAGATAAGAGGCTAAATATGCGAGAAAAAAGAATAATGGCCCAATGTAGAGTGGGGTCAATAGCATTAGCAGCGGAATATTGGAAGGAAACCGAAAAGAAAGTGAGCCGTATTTGCGGAAAGGAATCTGAAACTTTAGTCCATTTACTAGAGGAACATGTGGGGAAGGAACAGAGTGTGGGTCTTGTCGATATATTGAGTGATAATGGGACGAAGGTAGACAGACTAGTTAATCCGTATGAGAAGTTAGAAATTAGCAAAGAGTAAACAAAAGTTTCAATAAAGGCTGGCACCGGAAGGAAGTGCTGAGTTGATGGGCGTAAAAAGGGAGAGGGGATATGATACATGGTGGTGGGTGGCTTGCAGACTTGTAGTTTTGTTTATTTATTGTATTTTTTAATATGTTGTAACCTCTTCTGATCCCCCGCGAGAGGGGAAGAACAAAAAATATTATTATTATTATTATTATTATTATTATTATTATTATTATTATTATTATTATTATTATTATTATTATTATTATTATTATAAGTTATTAATAGTTTGCAGATATTTTTCATAATTTGTACATATACGAGGCATGTCCACAAAGTAACGATAATCGATTTATATATTTTTTAAGAGACAATTTGTTCAAAATACAATTACCGGATTTTGTTGGTATATATGTAAGCTATATTTCCGCATAGTTGTCATTCCGTTCTATGAAGGTTTTGACCCGCGTCACAAGCTTTTTTACCTCCGCAAGGAATTCTCCCGCTATTTCCTTTTTCCAGTTCAGGGCCTCTTTCTCGCCTCGTCAGTTGAAAATTTTTCCCTACTATCGTGAGTCTTCGGGGAGGTGAAAAGATGAAAGTCTGAAGGACCCAAGTCAGGAGAATATGCAGGGAGGCTTAAAATGTCCCATCCAAATGCCCCAAAATTTTCAGTTGGTGTTTTCCCTGCCGCAATAAGACAACGCGCGCTTCACATTCGGCAGGATTTTTTTTCGACAAACTTTGCGCCGAAGGTCACTACAAGGGCACTTTTAGTACTAATGAGGACCACCTGTGCTCGTTGTGATCAGGAGAACCAAGCCTACAGTTCAGTGTTGCCAAATTTCAGGTTAAAAAATCCCCCAGCTCAGGAAGGCAACATTACTCTTACTTTGTGGACATGCCTCGTATTTGTAGATTTTCTACAGATTATTTTCAGCTTTTTGCAGAAATTCTGCAGACACCGCCATTTAAAAATTCAGTATAAATAACACTGGTCAACAAAAAAAAGCTATAAAAAGCATCAGGAATGAAATCACTTGTTTCTAAATCAATTTTTTGCGCTGATTCCTAATCCACTTTTCATTTTTTCCAGCACGTCTGGTTGTTGAGATATTTTGAACTCCTGTTTTCATACATTCCATGATTCTCAGTATACTTGTATAACTCACTAGTCAACAAAAAGAACTTTTTTTTGTGTATCCCAAACAAATTGAGGCTATTTACATGTAAAATGATACGCTGATTCCGAAAATGCTTATATTTTTCCCCTATCACGTCCAGCTGAAAAGATATATTGAAATCTTTGTTTTACATAAAATGTACAGGATTGCAATCCGTAAGTAAGGTTTTGTATTTTTAGAAATACGAAAAAACGTTCATATTTCAGAATGTTTACATCAATTTGTAGCCAGAACATCTACCTATTTTTCTACAAAATTCCATTCTGGTCGATGCATTTTTATAGGCGATGTGAAAGTTTTTCTATGACCAGTTCGCCTGGTTTTACATGGACATGCGAAAAATGTTACATGCCTACAAAATGATGGAAACATTTTGGAAAATGAATGTTTCTTAATTTGTATTTAAAAAATATGGGCCATTGCTTTACAGAATGGCCTCATACAATGGCATATTCACGCGATTTTAGAATTATATCTTCTATATTATGAAGATTGTACTTTCATAAAATATAATGTATTTTCTTAAAAATGCACTTTTTAGGATCACTTCTTGTACACAGTTCTGCTCTCCCTGATAAAAAACCAGCGCAGTAATTATAAAACAAATTGTGATGTGATTGAAAGTTTTAGATTTAAAATTCGTTTTCTACATTTCACTTAGGAAAAACAGCATATAGTAAACATCGGGTAGTGTAGTTTTCTATGTCTAAATGAAGATTTTGACGGATTTTTGAAATAAATAAACATTTGAACACATTCTTGATATGGCTACATACATATGGCTGCATACTAGAAGAAATACTGCAATTGTTTTTCTACTTGTTGCATTATAAGTTTGGTAACTCGTACTTTATGCATTTGTCGACATTAGTCGTTACTGCCTTTGTTAAAGTAAATTACATTTGCAACAATCTAGGCCCAACCGCAGATATTTATGTCCAATGGTTTCCAAGATAGGACACTTCCAAAGTGGAAATTTTGTTTAAAAAAATGAGAATTTTAAGTTTTGCTCTAATTTCGGGCCAAATATCAGCATAACCGTTCATTCTACCAGAAAAGTCACATGAAGTACACTTGTTGTACGTTTCATTTGCTTTCATTTAAGCACAAGAATGAGTCTGTAGACCCAATAGGTCTCTTGCAATAGTAAAACAAGTGAAAATTGGACTTGTTTACTGAAATTCCATCATCAAAAAAATTGTGACGTGATAGAAACTTTTGGACTTCAAATTCGTTTTCTACGTTTCAAAAAACTCCAGAACAACACTATGTTGTACCGGATGCAAAATCGCGTTGACCAGTGTAATAGATACAGAGTGAATGGATTGAATTCTATCAACATGAATGTACAGAAATTCTGAAGATTGAAATCTTCGTTTACCTCCTAACAAGTTTACTAAAAAAATTCAGAAAGCCAAAAAAAACCCGGATTACCGGATGCGCTGGATAATCGAAGGGCCGGATTATCGAGGGAGGACTGTTCTTAACTTTACTGGAAAATCTTGTTTTAAATTATCTGTTGATTTTTTAAGCTAATAACAAATAAATCAAATTACGGTACCAAATGTGCAAAGGCCGGCTATACTTTTACTATTTCCAAAGCTTGGTGGGATGAAAAGAGTTTTCATACATTCAGAAAAAATCTAAATCGCAGTACACTGCTGGAAATTTGCATTGTTTTGTTTATCAACGTTCTTTCCCCAACATTAACTGTATATGTAGGAAGAAAGATGCAAATAAATTTTTTACCCACCCGCCTCTCGATCCTCAACCAAGTAAAGAATAAAACGATGCCCCGCCCCCTCAGTGCCAATATGAATCGCGAAATGCTCGATTAGGTATTCCTGGCAAGATATCTCGGTTTTCAAGCACTGCAACGCGGCCTGTTTAGTAGAACAGGCAAAATTAAGAAATAAGCAACTCATCGATTTCCTATTGGTGGAAGGGATCTCTTGACGAAAAATGGGCGTGATATCGTTTCATTCTTAGTTGGTAGAGGCATAGCGTATAGAAGAAAGAAGTGGTGGAACTCCCCTTCCTAATACATGGCGTCCTATGGGAGCGACGACAATCGCTCCGACCGTGGTGGCGCTGCAGACGTTCAGAGGCTGGCATGACTCCGATCTCCAATGAGGTTGCATTGCTGGGAGCGTGATTACGTGCAATTAAGTTTGCTGGGTGGATGCAATTTTCCGGAAATTGTCGATAATAAGCCTGTCTCGTGAATAAACCGGTCTCGTAAATAAGCAGGTTTAAACAAACAAAATTTACAAAATAAGCCGGCCTCGAAATTTAGCTGGTCTCGTAAATTAGCCTGGTCAAAAAGAAAAAATTAAAAAATAAGCCAGGGCTTATTATCGAGGATTTACGGTATTACGGTTTTTCTTATTTGTTGTTGTATTGTGTTAGATGCCTGCCAAGTGTTTTGTGCCAAAATGCACATCGGGATATGACAGCAACAACACAAAAAGGCTAATTTTGCACTACATGCAATGTCGATTTATTTTCCAACAAATGAAATTTCTAGAAACTTAAAACAACAAAAATACTGCCAAACAAGATCACAAAATTTAGAAAGTCTGTTGATTTATTTCGTTAAAGCTATGAATATTACTGTACGTGAATGATATTAAAGTTATGAATTTTACTGTGAATGTTAAACTTATGAATTGTACTGTGAATGATGTCAATTTTCGATGAGCATCAATAAATTTTCCAATTTGTCAGCAAAATAATTATTGTTTTTGAATTGTTTGAATCGTACGAGTCAAAAATGCATTGAAACTAATTGGGGTTCAGTGATTGCTCAGCCCCTCATCGATCGCAGTGCCGCGCAGATAGAAAGAACGATTAGTGCGAGCGATTGGCAAAAAAGGAGTTCCACCACTTCTTCCGTTCTATACGCTATGGTAGAGGTATAAGGCTCTTTAGACTTGTATTCAATGATACCTCAGAACAACGAAACCACAATTTAATGGACTCTGTGGTGGACAGTAAGGATTAAAATGTGATTTGTCTTGTTAAAAAAGAGCACATTTACTGTGGACCTGAAAATTCTGCAAATGAGTTAAAATGTGCATTTACACGCGCTAAACGGCATAATGAATACTGTAGAGGCTGTATTTTTCGCGAGGCTTTAATTTTCGCGAATTTCGCGAGTGATTAAAAATCGCGAAATTATGGGCCACGCGAATTTACGAATTTACGCTCCGATTATGACCAATCAGAAACGAGGCGCAAGAAATCGCGAATTCAAAGGCTCGCGAACTAGCTTACATCTCTGTTTTCGCGAAATTAAACGCTCGCGAAATCAAAGGCCTGTACAGTAATGAAATTACATTACAGAATTCTTAAGGCAAAGAAAATATGATCATATGCCATACCTTTAAAGTAAACAGGTATTTTGCGCACTGACTAGAAAACATACGCAATTCTGATGAAAGAACACTTCCACCCTGCATGACTTTTAAACAATCATAATCGGACCGAATTTTCAAGGCTCTGGATCATGTATTGTACAGATGACATTCGATGTCCATTAATTTGTATTTTTTGCATAAATGTTTTTTTCTGTGCAGGCAAAGGAGTCCTTTGACAGAATGTTAACTTACTTGAGTCCTGGGCCTACGCAGATAAGCACCAGCATCCATTCCTATACCCTCATCATCATTTGAATCTTCAGCAAAAGGGGCATTATCTGGATGCTCATCTGTCGTTGTCGTGTCACTGTCCGACTTTCTTTTATGCATGGACACAGTCCTCAGAAGTGGCGGCCTAGTGCGTACATTCGTACAAGAACCAAAAGCATGTGATTCTAGCTGGCTTGTGGAACTTGTCATAGCCAAAGAAGGGTGTTGAGGTATAAATGCTGGCACAGCCAAAAAATTATTCTTTGAACTAGAGAACAGGGTCGATGTAGCATTTAGTTTGGATGGAGGTAACTGTCGCACTATCTTTACAGTTGGGGAACCGGGTGCCGGGAATCTGCCCGAGTTACTGGTGCTGTTACAGATTGCATTGGATGATTCAGCGTCTGTCTCAACATTGAATAGAGGGCTGTTGGAATTGCATCTGGAGGGTCCAGGACTTGCCATAGACGAGTACCCAGAAGAACTTAAGTTGGATAATGATGTGGACCTCTCTGCTGCGACTCTCAGCACGTCAAATGGGCTTAAGTAGCACATACCAATAGGACATTTCGATGGGCTGTCGGTATCTGACTCACTAGAGCTTGGATTTCCGGTGATGGTGATGATTGGTGTTGGAAGGTCTAACGAACCTCTTTTGCCAAACTCTGGTAATTTCTGAAATGATGGTTTCACTATCTTATGCAATTGATCTGGAAGTTGTGTGGTATTGCCAGTTGGTACATCCACCACATCACATGTTGCAACATTGAGGGAATGTAGACAATTATCAGAAGGGACTGATAATTTACAACCCAAGAAGCTGTTGATAGTGTGAGTGATTCCCAGTGATGCTATATTGCTAGGTTTGGAAAGGCATTCCTTTGTGTTGCAACATTGACGAAAATCAACTAACGATTCTTGTATTGGCTGTTTCGTTATTGGTTGAAACGTTGGCACAAAAAGTTTCTCTGATAATGTACTACCAAAAATGTTATCTCTGTCAGATTCGTAGATTGTCACCACTAAAGGCGGCGCTGTGACCATTGCATTGTCTGACGCTGAAGTATTGTTGCTTTTATGGTCTGATGACAATGTGCTCTGTGTAATTATTGGCGTCAACATTTCACTGGAACTTGTTTGTGATGATCGGGTTAAAACTGGAGGAGGAGTAGGTGATAGTGAAGATGAAAATGATGCTTGAAAGAGTGATAATGATGATGACGATGCAGATGTTGAAGATGATGAGGATGGTAAGGATGATGAGAAGGATAAACGGGGTGATGATGTTGATGATGATAAAGAGATAGAAGACAATGAGGGCAAATGAAGATTGTCACAGTCTGATTGAACTGCCGCATTGTCAGAACTTTCAGTTGAAATGTCATTTAAGGAGTAATCATGAGTAGAACCTTCAACGATTATCTTGACAGTTTGATGTAGTGCATAATTCGAAGAACCAGATGTAGCACTCTCACTGCTAGCGTCATAGTTATTTCTAGCAGGTACAATGGTTCCAGGAACCTCATGAACTTCCACATGGACTTCAGCATGAGTTGCGCAGGGCACATCAGAAGTACATGAGCTATCAGCATCTACACTAGATGAATCCGACTGCTCCAAACGAGGTTGCTGTAGAAGGCACTTGCTACTTTCTGGAGATATTCCAGCCACTTCCCCTTCGACTGCAGTGTTGACTGTTTAAAAATTGAAGTGTTGTAGGATTACCAAAAAATATTACATAAATTTTTCAGTAATTGAAGGTGAACTGACAAGCTTTCTAAGGTTGCCGTGAAAATTAAACTGAAGAATAATAACCTAAAAATAAAACAACTGATTGGATTTTTAAAAATTATTGCGATATTTTAAAGTAAATCTCAGGAATTCTGAGGGGATGACGTCACCCCTCTTTTATGATGCGTTGCAGTATAGGAAGGGGACCACATGCTAGCAGGTGTTAAACTTCTCTTCTAGGTGGGCGGCCATCTTGTGTTATTGCAGATGCAGTTGAAAAGGGCCAAAGGGACGGTTGGTCTTCATTACTTAGCTTATTTGACATCTCTGTGCCCGATCTGTGCCCACATGTTAAAAGTGTAGGGAAATTTTTAAAAAAATTCTGAGTTGCTGTTTTATTTTTTGGTGGTTGTTCTTCAGTGCAATTTTCACGGTACCTTAGAAAAGCTTGTCAGTTCACCTTTAAGTCAAAATAAACCTCTCCTTGCAGAAAATTAAGGTCAAATTGTATTTAGCCCTCCATTGGGTGCAATCCCTGGCGGAACAAAATAGGGCGCACCCGGCCTGACAGGCCGTCAAATTTATTTGCTTCTCCCGACCCCTGTAATCAATTTTTGTTCATAAAATATGTATGGTAGCCTTCGTTAGGACCTAAGGATATGAATTTAAAAACATGAATGCAAAAGAAAGAGTTTAATGAACAGAATAAATTTTAAACTAAAATAAGGGAAATTGCAAAAGCGTTTTCAAAATTAGATGAAAAAAGGTTTAAAGAACAAATAACTGGGAAAAACAGAACACATTTCATCTGATGCCAGAACTTCACTTATTTATTACGTTCAAAGATTTTTTTCAGCAACTTGAAAAATTCCCATACAAATAGCATGGTAAAAAAATAAATAAAACGCCATAACGCATGCGGGTGCAGTTGGCCTGAGAGGCCAGAGGGGTGTCCAGTTCGGCGGAGTGAAGGTTTACCGAAGTCTGAGATGGGTAATCTTTACTAACGCCTCTGAGTCAGGAAATGTAACGGAGGGGCGTCCCGCTTGGCCGCAAGGGGAAGGAGTGGCATCCAAAAAAGTGTTTTGTTGGCCTCTCATGCCAGTTGCGCCCGATGGAGGGTTAAAGCATTCTTCAGTGCTAAAGTTTTCAAACCATTGTGACAATTTGAATCAAGTTCCAAATACATTGAATTAAATCAACTGATTTGTTTAATATGTTTTATATTGAAATTAGCAAACCAGAATTAAATCTTCTGGATTTCCAGTAACATGTATGTCATGTATGTCATACATACCTGTGCATAAAGTGAATATGCTGTGTGAATATATGTATATGCGCACAACACACAATTCAAATGAGAATAGACATGCGTTTCTTTGACTTTGGTGACATGGAGCTGTAAGATCCAACACAGTGAAATGGAAGATGTCCTTTTCTCATAAAATACCAAAACATTCGCATGTTTTAAAGTGCCAACTAGTTTTGTCAGTAAAATCCAGTTATCATGAGGGGAAGAAGTTCACAACCTGAGCTCCGAGAGAAAATCGAATTAATTATACCAAAAAAGAACAAAAACGAAAACGGAATAAAAGAAATCAACGTTCACAAGACCCACCTAAACAGAGTGGGCATGGAGTACAATCAAGATCCATAGGGACAGTACATAAATCACATGATCAATATTTTGCGATATTTTGACCCCTTCCCCCCTACTGTGACCCAGGCATGATATAGTCCTGGACCCCCAATCCCCTTTGTGACCAGTGATCAACCAGTTAATGCCTACTTTGAGGGAACACTGTAACGAAGTTAGCTGTTTAGCTAACTACAATGAGGCCCTAGCCGCTGAATCGCAGAATGAAAGTTTATTTTGTTTTTTTTT
>WWPM01012954.1:0-59285 GCA_023279145.1 Glomeris maerens | reverse complement strand
GCGATATTGTTGGCAAAATGTTGAAAGGTAGCAAATGAGAAGTGGCTTCATTTATGTGGTGGTCTGTCAATTTTGGTTGTCTCGTTTCAAAGGTTGTCGAGTGGATCTTTGCAACACATGCCTGACTAGGAATTACTGCAGTCAGTGTAAGGTTGGCAGTTTTTCTCATAGGGGCAAATGTTTTTCCTCGTGTCCTGATGGACTGTTGCCTCAAAACTCAACTCGAGAGTGTCTAGCGAATAGTAAGTATGATTTGACATGGTGCAACTCCTTCAAAAACAATGAATATGCGTATGAATCTTGTAAGTGGACTGCGCTGTGAGCAATTGGGGCCCGTGGGGATTATGCACAAGGGTTGCTGGGAAGTCTTGTCGAGCCAGGAATGGAGTTAAAACGAGAGTTCGCGAGATTGTTCGTCTGCCATCCTCTTCTGGCAGAAGATGCCCTCCTAATACTCAATACAAAAGATGTCGCATAGGACGGACATCAACTGCATGCCCCACAACGGGTAAATTCCTACAAATTGCTCTTCGTAGCATTTAATGTTGCACCTGCTTGTGGTTTTTGGCCATGTGTGTAGTGGACTAGTTGGTGTTATCCCAGCTTGAGACGTGTCATGTTGATAAATGTTTAAATTCTTTTTGTTTGGTATGTTCTGAATGATTTAATAGGAGCGGGATCGAGTAGCATTACCGGAGTCGATATACAATCGAGCAAAGTAGCAAAACAACATGGGCGTAAAGGACGTAGAAGGAAGAAAGGTGGTGGCAAGTCTTCAATATCTTCGGTTTGGAATAGGCGATCTCGGTTTCGATCTCAGCATCAGAATAAAAATCGATCCCGGAAAGGTCAGTTCCATCAAAAAGATCATTTGAATGGGGCTTCCAATTCTACTGAAGTTAATAATCAGCTTGGGAATGTGTGAAAGTGATTGATTGGGCCACATTATTCATCTGATATGAGAGCTAAACAAAATTTATGGTCAGCTCTTGTTTATGGAGCTGGAGGGTTTTCAGATAAGTATACAATATCTTGCATATTTCAAGGATTCGTGTTATTGATGTGGTTATGTGTGTTCATCAGTTTTCGAACCTGTAAAATGTTTGTTGATCAATTATTCAGTGTTCATCTTACTGTACGTCATTCTTATACATTTTAATGATTCGTTGTTAAATGCAGTTTGTATTGGAATTATAAGATGATAGTAATTCAATACATAAGACTAAGTTGCTAGACAATGTGAGTATAGGTGCATATATACAGTATGTGGTTCAAAAAAGTTCTGTTTATATAGGGATAGTAAGTAATCTTTTTGTTTGGAATAAAATTTTCTGAAGTACGAATGAAATATGTAAAATTACGGTGAGAGTTTGATGCAAGAAGAAGTAACATGCTAACTTTAACTGTGCGCCTTTATTGTATACAGCACTGCACGTATTTTTAGATAGGTCTGGCATTAAATTAGCGCTAACATATTCCTCAACCACCGCACGAATACAGTTTATATATTTATTGGAGATATAATCGATGGAAGACTCGTGGAAGAAGGCGAGAAAAGTATCTTGCTTTGTGGAAGACATATCAACATTGCACATTTAACATGATTACAATACAGTTTCACCTCCATGCGAGATGTGGAAGAACTGGGATATGCAGGTATCATCAGTTTAGTTTTTAAAATATAACTATCCGAGGTTTACAATTATATAGTGAGGCATACAGCATCTGAACTATAGCCTAACTTGCACATATTAATTGTTTCTTTCGTTTCTTGCCATGCAGAGATACGCGAACACCATTAAAAATAATTGGCATGAAATCAATGAAAGATTACATTTGAGTGTTAAACTTTGCGTGCAATTCAATTGTTACGAGCATTTCGTATTAATCCAGTTAGTTATTCATGAACTTTAAATTTTACTTGTTTTGCAATATCATGGAAACACTTTGCCCAGAATGTAATTGTGTCCGAATACGATTTATTAGAGACAAAGCTCGTACCTCTGTGTAGAGAATAAACTGTAGCCATTCCTTTCAATCAAACCCCTTTTATGTGCTAACAATAACAACACACTGTACCTATATTTCGAGAATGTGTCGATCTCCACATTTAGAAATCCTACTTCTAAAATGCATCTATATACTATCGAGTAGATTAAATGGAGAAGTAATTAATTATACATGTAATGATATGGTTTCTCCATTTAAACTACTGCAACTGCGCAGTGTCCATGAAGATGTGCAACCGCTCTTCATATACAGTACCTACATTTTATACTTGTAAGTAATGAACAGTATATGGATCTGCTCCAGTTTCACTGCAAACTGCGACAGAATATTGATAAAAAGGATATGATCACAATATGTCCGCGAACGCCTTTTTAACCTTAAGGTTCGCCCTTGAAAAAGGAAGACTGTTGATCACCCCCTCTGCCTTTGGGAACATGGGGGGGGCTTTCGTTTGTGGAAGACATCGATTTCAGAGGAGGATTGCGAGTGAACGTGTTGGAGATTTACAAGATGAGGTTTATGCGATACTTGAGGATGAGGGCTCTGCCGGAGTAGTACATGCCGATGGTGCCGCAAACCACGCCAAGGCAGATGATGAACGCGTCGATGCTGACCACGTACCAGGGCAAAGTGTCCCACTTAAGCCTGAGGTGGAAGAAAGCTGGCCACACGAAAGACAACATGGTGCCTGTGAAGCTACCGATGAAACCCATCAGGATGGCAAAGTGAGGGATGGAGACGGCCATGAGGACGGTTGACAGTACGACCAGGAGACGAAGGGGAAGGGCCCATATTTTCAGCTCGCCATCACGCTCGAAGCAAGATGGGTAGAAGGTGCGAGGTCGCCCTTTGAAGAATGACGTTTCTAGCAGGTCCAATGCCGCGTAGTATGGCAATGGGTAAGATAGAAGTGCTTTCACTACCAGGATGAAGTTCACGAACCCCTGAATATTACAAACACAAATAGAGCAATATTGAAATTAGCACTATAGCTGCAATTAAGGTATAACTAGTAGTCCCATGCCCAAATTATTATTGACAATTCCGGAATCTAGAAACGATCCAAAAATATCTTGTGTAATCACGCTGATTTAAGGTAATATTATATTAGGTGCCAGTTTAGAGTTATTGCGGATTGGTAGGGCAGACATCTACAAAATTTAAACCGATTTCAAAATGCCATTTATTTTTGGATGGCTTATTTGTCCATCTCTTAAATACAATATTAGTCTGTCGTTTTAATTTATGTATACTATTTGTTTGTTTTATCATTATTTTCAAGAGTGGATACGGATTAAGATTTTAATAACCTCACCACACTGATCACATGACTAATCTAGCTAGAGTTCTCTGCAAGCCATAGCACGAATTCCATTCATTTTATTTGAAAATGTCTTGCAAAATAAATAATACTGTTGTTCATATCAATACTATTATTGACATGGAGAACGTGCAGCACGTCCTGTCATTTCTTGCCATTTGCGCGGGGGACGTTTTACCGGGATTCTGGAAGCAGCTCAAGTGTGATTCGAGCAATAAAAATTGATTTCAAATCAGAAGAGCATGTTACTATCGAAAATTACAGGTTTTTAAATGTCATTTTTTATACAATACGCGTATCTTGAAAAATACAATTTTATTTCTAAATCTGTTATGACATGCTCCTCCCACTGGTTTATAAGTGCTGGTGCCGTATATACCATGTGATTTGATACAAGTATGCAAATTAATCTGTGGAAACCCCTTGGACTTTTCAATGCATGACGTCAGTATATTGCGTTTCAATGCTGTTGCACCATCATTTGGACACGAGGGAAAGAGTTCGTACTTCAATATTAAACTGCTGGTAAAAGGTAAGCAAGCAATATACTTTTTGCCAGCTTTACTTTTTATAGAACTGTAGCTCCACATGAATACCTAATAATACGAACCAAACTCGGATCCAAATTCTAAAATGTTTTATACAGAAATATGGAATAGTGGCCATAAATATGGTCCCCGATGGATATTATGGCAATCGAGTTTGTCCAATTAAATTAATGAGATTTGCAGACATCTCCACCTATACCTCCACCAACGAGAGAAGAACCAGAGGCGTGGTTTGCCCCCTCCCCTTTCATTCATATTAACGAATGAAATGCAAGATTGGGTCATTTTTAGCCCCTCCTCTGGTTCTTCTCTCGTTGGTGTAGGTATAGGAATGTTTCCATTTACTCTGAAAGTAACAACTCGGCTAGATGAGGAAACGTTGTAATACATGAGCAAAAAATGGATAAGCTGTCTAGATTTGAATGCTAAGCTAATAGGCATATTGGTCGAATATCCATCCAGTGTAACATGAGCATAAATAAAGGTAATTTATTTCACACATTATTCGCACCGTTTAGCATTTCGTTTGTACATAGCACACTTGGTTAGCATTTCATGCAAGGCTGCACATCTGTAATAATATAAACTCACTTTGAGGCCTTGCGTGGGCAAGTTGTTTGTGATGACCTCATCGGTCGCTTCGGCCCAAGTCAAGTAGCCTACGTAGGCGAAGGTAGCCTTAAAGATGGCGGCAGCCACATGACTCCAGTCGAGCATACAGTTGAATCTGGACCGATCTCGCATGCACCCTTCCAGAGTTGGTAGGAAGACCTGCGAAGTGTAGCTGAACACAACTATGCCTTGCGAGATGGGGAAGGTGAAGATGTCGATGCGCACGTGAACCCGACCCCAAGCCCAGTCGGCTGCTCTGGTCAGGCAGTAGCCGACCACTATGATGTTGATGACCAGGTGAGCCATTGTGCACCAGAAGCTAAGAAAGGACACGGAGCGGAGGGACTTGAGGAAAGCGCATGGTAGAAGCAGCATGCCGGCCACCATCATCCACGATCTCTGGTCGATGGCTCCTCCGGGAAACGTGCCGATCATCAAGTCGCCGCACAATACCACGTACAGGATACATGTCATGAGCAGCTCGATGAGCTGGGCGCAGTTGACGAGAGGAGCTCCGTACCGTCTTCCGAAACATACACTGGCTATGTCAACGTAGCTGCCTCGCACTCGTCGCATTTCGCCGCTGCTCACGTCCACGTCGTACAGGCACTCCACCAGGATCTTGCCCGTGTGGCAGCAGATGTAAGCGACAAAGACCAATGCGAAGATAGCCCAGTAACCGCCATTCTTCACCGCATACGGCAGCGACACGATGAACATGCCCTGTATACGCAAAAGCTATAACAACATTCAGCGACTCGGGCAAGATCAGTGCATAGTCTTCATTGTGTTCACTGTAATGGACTATCAGAAACCATCTACAACGTAGTTTGGACTTTAATAATTGCTTAGCCAAACTGTATACGTATATTGGTTTAATAATTAGTATATTTGCTCTTCTCTCTGGGGTATTAATGTTCAATTGTAAGTGTAGTTGGCACTTTTCATCTAATGCTATCTGCATCTTTGAGCGGGCTTTACGTTGTTGTAGCCATTTGTCTACATACCTTTCCAGAATTTCCAGGGACATGGAAATTGAAGAGTGAGAGTTTGAGTTCATTAGACTTCGTTCTCACCTGAATTGCATTTGTGACGTTCCAACCAGCTTGCCATTCGGAAATATTGCTCTTGGTTTCTAGTTCTCCTCCATGTCCTCCCTCGAATTCGTCAAAATCGTCGTCGATCGTACCTCCCAAGTTGCCATTCATCTTGCGCCTGTTGGTCCCAACATCTTCTGCAGAAGTGTATGGTTCTGAACCGCCGCCGAAGTTTGCATATCCGTCTCCGGTAGTACCCTCTTCTGCGTCCATCTGGCCGCCCATGGAAGAAAGCTCTGTGCCGTCCTGCACCCTATTGTCCCTGCCACTGGCATTCCTAGCAAATTGCACCTTCTCGTCTTTTTCGGTGCGCGGGGGCATGACGGACCGCACAGTTTCCCAGGCCGCTTCTAATTGCGGGACTTTCGGCAATAGCCATCTCAGGAACACCGGCATTGCTGTGTTTCTCTTGGCAAGATCACTTTTATCAATTAACAAACAAACAGTTTAATTATGAAACCAAAATACGGAGTCACAAGTTGAATTTGTTGGTAAAGCTTTATTTTTGCTGTTGTGCAATGCTCATGCACAGGAACTTCACAACTACTATTTCATTTAATACCAAGTGCAGTAGTAATATGAAGTTGCTTGTACAATATGAAAAATAATCTGCCAATCAAATAAGAGTTTAAGAAACCAAGAAGAGCTTGTTTTATGTAGGGTACGTTTCGTATCATTTAATACCGTGCAAATAATTATTGTACAGAATGGTATAATAATGATTTGCACTAGCATATACTATAATCACAATTAATTATGTATTAAAATGAATTGATTATAAATTATAAAAACGTTTTGGTATAAAGAAATTATGTTATATAGAAGACAATGATAAATAATAAAGAAGCAACGATAGCGATCGAGGAACTAATGCAAACTAGGTTTTACTTTATAATATGTCATTCAAAGAGTGCTATATAATTTCAATGCGATGAATTGATGTGAAGCCCATCTTTAACATGTTGAGCTACTGGGCTCTGTTTGCAAGGGCTTGGGTATAGTTATAATAAGGTATACGCAGTGGTCATGCTCATGCAGCAACGTGTTCAATTTGTCCACGTTTGACCATGTTGTTTTGTACGAATTGGTGAGGATGAATATGATAAGGATAGTGGAGGGAGTGTGGGATAGAAAGAGAGAGAGAGGGAAAATATCGATCCAGCGCAAAGCCAGGGTAGAGGCTGTGGCGGCCATCAATTCCATCACTTCATCTCCAGGTTTCCGCATCAACATGCACGGTCATCATGTTTTGCATTCCCAACGCATTCCACGGGATGATTTCAAGAACGCTTTTACCTGTTTCTGGTGTTTGCCTCGAAATGATCCTATGCTGCAGGCTTCTCTGCGAGATGCTGCGCGGCGTCTTTTGGCGGAGGCTCAGGGTTTTGGCTTTGTTGCCGATTGGCTGAATCTGCTCAATATCGGTTCGTGCACTGCGCATGCGTACGAGGGAGAAGAAGCCAAAACACGACAATAATGTCGGCATCGCGGTTGCTTTTATTGACATCAATAATTCTTGTGCATAGGCCTGCCTGTATGCGTATCGACTTGTTGGACAGCAAGTGAAGCCACATAGCCCATACAGAATGATTGAAATATTCCTCCCAATGAAACTAATACTTAAAAATATTTATTGAAAGTTTGCCTACTTTATGTAGAATTTCACATGGAAAGAAAAGTAGTGGTAACAAGGCAGGGAAATATTATTCGAAGCTAAGATTGAAGTTACAGTTGAGATGCCCGAAACAACATAAATAATTATAATTGTTGAGAAAAACTTCAAACAACAAAAATCGATTTAAAAAGCTGCGTATTTCTGGGGGCACTAGGCATTCATAAATGTACATTATATTGTACGTACATTTTAAAATAGTAGCATAATTACATATATCACGTGTACATATCACTTGGAATAAAATAACAGTAAAATAATGTACATAACGAGAAAGTTCAGGTTTTAAAATCAAAAACACCATATGAACTTACATTCACACACTCTTATCTTGATTTGATGGTCGTCCATTCGTTGTCAGAGAAAGTTAGCGTTTTGAACAGTCGTTTTGAAGCTCTTGTGCAATGGGAAGTGTATTGAGTGCAAATGGTCTGTGCAATCCGTATGTCGTACTACTTTTGTCCAGCCCTGTAACTGGTAAATCTGGCCACAATAGGACAGTACTAGTTGCTCAGGGGTCTGTAACATCTCTGGGGTTGTTCCAAATGTATCCTCTGTCTCTATCTCTTTGTGCTTGGTCGTTCACGGTATCCACCCTGCGCAAGCTCCGTGTTCGGTTTACCAAGTACGCCGCAAAAACGATCCCCATCAGCTACAAAAAGAATTGCGCATGTAATCCACTATGAAAACAAAAGATGTTTAACTCACCTCTAAGAAACACACAGCAGCTAGCAGCGATATCCAGATAACGCGATTCTCTTCTAGCCATGATCGCAACTGTTCCCCGCATCCTCGCTAAATGCAATTATAAGTGGAACTCTTTTTGATGTTTAGTTCGAACAGTTGGTAGTCCTACCTGTTTCAAATTGTTTGCGGAGTCTATGTCTGAGTCACTGGAGCTGATGGTATTAGTAGGTGGTGTCACTGTGCCTTGGAAACACGACGAATCTATTGGGTCGTCGTTATAAGCAAATTCTTTGGGACCGGTGAATCCACAGCATTCAAACTATAGCAGTTTTCAAATTACTACGTATATTTGCTGCATGGCTTCTGAAATATATGAGAAAAAACTGACCTGGATCTGTATGGCATTGCGGGTTGCTTGATTCACCTGATTCCACCCTTGTTCCACGATGTCGTCCATCTTTAATCACCACAAAATAATTAATGTCACCGTATTGGAATCTTGATGCAAACTTTTATAGTTGGATTATATTAATGGCAATCTGACGTCACGCACATATTTCGATTTGATATTTATATATTATGCAAAGATGATATTTTCTTCAGTGGAATATTACTTACATCCAGACGCATGACATTAAAAGCAATTATTCCTCCAACTTCAGCCGCAATTGTCGCAACACTCGCCATTATGTACTGAAAAATAGTTTTGAAATTTAGCGCCATGTGACCTCAGAACTGAAAATCTGTTTGCTTTGCCTCACCATCTTGAGAAGGCATTCACTGAGACTGCTCGCTGCTACCCAACCCATGAGACCTATTACAGAAAAATTGATGGTAGTTAGCGCAGAAAAAAAAGCAATAATTTAGCAGATTGAGGACGCATCTTTTTTTAGGGAATAAGAAAATTGCTAATGAAGAAAAAGAGTATATAGGGATGAAGAGATGGGCTCAGTCGGCCAATAACTAGGTTACGTGCATCGTCATTGACTTCACTTTATATACTTACCCGTGACGAACAAAGAAAATCCAGATCCCACCACCACGTACGTGAACACCTGTGGAAAAAATGTATCATAAGTGATCAGCAGAGCGCAACATTATTCAGATTTTGAGATTGAAGCACCGACCAAATTGCCTGACAAGAATTGCTTGACGGTCACCGACGTTGCAAGAATCCATGCCATATAACCAATCAGGCCACATCCGATTAGCTATTAATGAAAATCAAATCAAGTTCATCATGCCAGATTAAATCACCAAAATGCAACAAGATAATGTAGTAGTCCTATATTTTCTGTAAGATTTGGTTGCTTTTATTTTGAAGGATTAATGCTGCCTACACTCCACCAATCTGGTTTCATTATTTTCTCATCTCCCACATGCAGGTGGTTACAGTTGCAGAAGTGAAATTTAAGTACATAGTATTGTGGATTTCAACAGGTTTCCCCTCGTAGTGTTATTGGTGGCAGATAAGCGAAATAAGTAGATTACTGTCATCTTAATCTCAATATAGACAATGGAAATGGAGAAATCGCTAGACAATTGCTCATGTCACATAATTCAGTAACATTTTAACTGTCATGTCTACTTCTAACATCGATTTAAGACGTGTTATTACAAAAAATGTAAAAACCGATGCATTTCAAATCAAGATAGCACAAAATTTTTTGGGATTGAGAATCGTTGCCTTAGATTGCAGCAGTTCTTATGTTTGTAATGATTATCTATAAGAGTCGATACGTCTTTGCATGTCAGCAATATCCTCGTTAATCAACGCATCTAAGGAGTTATAGGCATTTTTGTTGATCTTGCCTCGTGATCGACAAATAGTGAATTTACAATTTGGTCACTTTACATATGATGTATGTGAAATCAAATTATGAATGGAAAACGACCATGTACGCTTGCAACCTGGGGAAATTCCTTGCTGCTTACTAATCAATGGCACTATAGGTTTATTTTGAGCGTAATGCACACGTGTGAAGCTTTGTACTGGGAAATTGTGCATCAACCGGAACGATTTCCTGATGTGTTTCATTGTTGATTAGCGGATGGTGGTTGAAAACGGGAAACAGCCACCCACCGGTTGTCAGTCTATTTGCCATAGACGACCATGGATTTTTGCTGAGAATTTGCTGTTCCCCTGAAAATGACCCACTGCATGTAGTTATAGGTCCTTCATATAGTGTGATTTATTCCGTATTCATCTAAGGAACTCTGCAATTATTACACTGAAGGTATAGACATATGATCTATAAGCAGATCAATAAACATTTTTAATAATATTTGCTCTTCATATGAATCACTCGATCGATATTTGCCTATAACGAAATATACACTGTGCAATTTTAAATCTATTATCATAAATACCCTATACATCACTTTATCATTGCAAAATAAGCATCGGGTTTGTACGTTTTTGTATGGTCTAATTCACAATCTTACAAAATTAAGGAATGATCAGTTATAAACTACAGATTATTCCAATTTATATGAATACACAGTACCGTATTTGGCACGGAGGGACATATCAAATGTATAGGCACATATAAAGTTCACATATTATTTTCCCCCGTAATTTAATGTTATGTTAACATTGTTTCCATTGCAATATAGCAAGACGATCTGTGCATGTTGCATGGGGCAATTTACTATTCAATGTATATTTAAAATAAAGTGCTCAAAAAATACCAATGTCAAGCAAATTATTTACAGGTCGCATCATATTTGGTAAAAGGTTTTGACAAAAAATAAAAAAATAGAAGAAATGTCTTTCTTCATTCCTACCCATAAAGTTGCAGAAAGGAATGTTAGAAACGTCTTGGAGCATCCCATCTTTGTTGACGTCATGGTCGTTTCCTCAAGTGCCCCAATATGCAACTGCTAACAACCAACAGCTTCAGAGTCATGTCGCATCGCTTTGGTTTCCAAGTATACAGTGTACATCATGTACAGAGATCTGACTACATGAAAACCATGAGTGGGTGAAGTGTGGGGAGGGGGTAGGGGGACTGAACTGGGGTGAACAGAGCAGCACCAACTCCCACTTGGTGGCACCTCCTCGCACCAATTGATTACTTCTCATCCAATTTCTGTCCAACTTTGCCAAAAACCAACCAGTGCTTCAGAATATCTACCTTCATGCATGCATTTTTCACAAGAGGAAATATTTAAACAGCACTACATGCTTATAGTGAGCCTATTTGTTGCCTTTTTGCTTCTCTTTATGCTCTTTATATACATTCATGCCATGCAGATCGCATTATGAATATCACATTAACCGATTTCCAAGGTATAGCATAGCCAATCAAAAACCAAAGATCACAATGTTAATTGCTATAATACATATATACTAAATTCAATACAATTAATTCACATCACTGTATGGTGCAAGGACAATATCTTAGACCATAATTGTCTCTAAAATGCACATATCGTCTATACCTTTTGTGAATGACCTCAACTTCAACTGTACTGGCTTCCGCAATCTTACTTGGCATCTTATATGACAACTTTGATGAGTAGAAACGTTGCCTCATAATGAGATCTGTTTCAACTTTATTAACGCATGGCCCTTTGTCCTACATTTCTCTGAAAATGTAGATGGTAATGTGCGCCTCATGATTATCACGTTGCTGAATTGTTTTCTATAAATTCCTTTCATTATTATGCAGCAACACAATTGATGAACAATTTGCTGTAATTGAAACTTATTGCCATATGCCTTCTACCAGATGAATAACTGCAACATAATGCGATAGATCAGACAAAAATGGCTATCATGTGTACTATTATACTGGACTTCCACATTCAAGTTTCTTATTTATACATGATGTAGACTAACAGAATGCTGTAAATGTGTGCTCTTGGGTGAAAGAACGACCCAAATTTGCGTAAAACCCCTGAGGGAAATCGTGATATGTTGGCACTGCAAGAAAAGGCGTTGTCAATGGGTAATTTCTTAAGCTGATAATCGCCAGACAAACGACTGGTGGCATGCCACCTTTCTTGTTTGAATTCAAATATTCAAGCACAGGTTCCTTGATAAATAAATTATAACTTAAAAAATCCTAACTTCTACTTGGGCATACAGATTGATCAAGTGAAGTTTCATATAGAGACAGAGATGCGGAGTGCATGTATAGCAATCGACGTTTGGGCCTGCATTTGTAAACAATTTGCCGAATATTCGTTTCAGATCGTGTCGACGGTGCAATTATAGTTTGCATTTAGCTGGGAAAGGTCGTTGACTTGTGTTGTACGAAACGGGCTGACTTCGCATCGTTGCTTTTCAATAGTATGACATGCAAGTGAAGTGGAATTGGCGGAGGGATACGCCTGACTGTCACAAAATATTGTAGAGCGAATATAGGCCATGTCGATTCGGGAATAACGATCCCATACATCTGTAGCTAATTTCAGCAGTGGACAGTTTCTGCATTTGTCAACAGATTTCGTGAAATTCTGTAAGGACATTGTTACACGATATGGGAAAAATTCAGTCTGGTATAAACACGCAATTCTCAGCATTTTTGTGGGAGAACACATGTATTGTTGCCATTATTCTGGAAATATGTGCGTGCGAAAGGTCACAATGTACATAGTTTACACCATCATACATGCGTGGATCATGACATATTTTACCAAAGCGCGACAATTTTAGATCCATTTCATCCAAGAACAGGAAATGTTTCACCTAGGACGACTGGGAAGAGAGATGATTCATAATGATTAACATGATCTGCACACGCACACTTCCCTGCATGCGCATATCCACAACAGAGATGTTAGTGGCACCAGATGCCTGAATAGGCGTTTAGGGTGCTGTTCTTGAGGATTTGGTAATATAGCTAGTCGGAAGACAGTAGAAATTAACAACAAACCAAGGCATTTTAAATTTTCCCCAAAGTTGCATTACGGACTACCCGGGATTCTTTAGTGACCTAGCTTATGTGCAAGTTAAATGCTGTACAGGTTTGACTGAAGTAGTAGGGTCTGAAAGAGTGGAAGATGAAGATGTGTCATGACTGAGACCTCCATAACATTTCCAGAAGGAACCCACATGAAAATTCCATATATGGTTCATATAAAGTATTTTATATATGGCGCCATATAAAATTAGTATATATGGACATATAAGGAATTGCCCATATATGATCATATATACTTTATAAAAGTACTTTATATACATTACCAGTTTTGATAAACCTTTTGTTTTTAGTTCATTTTATTATTGGTTAATTTAGACTCTTTCTTTTCTTTGGTGACATTTATTTTTTTATCCTCAATGGATTCTGGTCTTCCTAAGTTCGTCTTTGTATACTGCATTGGTATACTATGCGCATAATAGCCATTCGCACAGAAAAACGACCTTCCTTATATCAGAATAACTCTGTCTTTCTGATTCTAATTTCACCACCTCTTCATACGTAATATCTATTCACCCTCTTAATATGTTGTAACCCAAACTTTATGCTATGAAGCCTACTCTAATACCCAAAAGACTATTATAATATATGTTCGCTTAAACAATTACACACTGTTAAACTGTGGATTTACCGACTATTTCAAGGCAATTGAATAGGAACACAAACAAGTGAGTGGGCGTGGTGATTCATATAAGACTTTATAAAATCCTTATAAAACAGTATGAACCCATATAAAGTGCTTTATAAGACTTTATAAAATCATATAAAGTGCTTTATAAGACTTTATAAAATCATATAAAGCCCATATAAAACTTTATACACTTTACTATTATTTTATATGGAATTTTCGTGTGGGAAGGTCAAAAATTCATACTTAAAAAACAAATATGTGGAATACCCAATCTCCCGCAGAAATCACTGCGATGGATTCTGTAATCCACCTGTCTGATGAGAAATATTGCCTGCATTTAACATGAAATTTGATTGAACAAGCTTGATAATTCGCATTTTCTGTATTCTTCTAATGAATGGAGCATTAATCGTTCTGCACCTCGACTGTGAAAAGAATACCTAATTACACCAATTAATGATTTACTAAGAATTTTGTAAGAAAAAGTATAAAAATAACAGTTTTTTTTAACGAATCATAGCATCCCTATACTATCCATGCATATACACATATCACAGATCCCAGGAGTCGTATATTCACGCGTATGCAATATCGCAGATAAAAATAATATCAAATATTGTTTATATTTAACTAATTCTTTAATCTTTTTTCAGCCATAAAGACTAGGCTTGATTTTCTGAATAAGTCCTAGTACATACCTTTTAAAGCCGCATTTTTTTTTGCTAGGAATCGTGAAAGCATTAAATGTTATTGAATTTGAGCTATTGAAATTCATTCGTCAAATTAAACAAATTGATAAGTAATTGTGTTGATGAAGTATTATGCGCTTAATATTAAAAATTTTGCTACTTTCTCAAAGTGTCATTTTTGCATGTACTATATGACCACCACTGTATGCACGTCAAAAAGTAAGGATTGTATGGATTGGTACAAACCTTGCAAGCAGTTCAAATGTTTAACAACTTTGAGCAATGGAGGGATTGCTACAAGTTGGCATATATTTAAAATGCATAAGAAACTGTCTTTCCTCAATTACTTCATGCACATTCAAAATTCAGTAGAAATATCGGAATCATGCAGATTATTATTGTACCTGCATGAAGGTGAAACATCCAAGTTCACTTGCAAATACATGGATTCCATTTTTCCAGCCAGGGTACAGCAATCGGTCATCAGGCCTTTAGGAATGATTATGTGAAATAGACTGTACATGGAGCTTCAGGAAATTTCGACAGGATGCATGTAATTATTATTTTATAAATTATTCCTCTATAGATGCATGCAAAATTATTCAAGTAATATTTATTGACACGTCATTCATTCATGCAGGACTTGTTAATATTTCAAACACAATCACAACATTCAAAACGTCGATCCATAACCATTGCACGCACAAAAAAACAGTAACATCTGTATCAATAAACTTGGTTTATTTCTTGATAGACAAACAATTTTAATTTTATATGCAAAAAATGCATATTTCCATTACATGGTAATACTCATAATCGATTCACTGCCATGTTTTCACCGTCCAGCAATGGAAGTCAGAGGTCATTCATATAAATGTATTCATAAAGCTGACCGATTGTTCCATTTTTTTATACTGGCACGCGAAGTTGCTTACGCATACATTTTCAAATATCGATTTCCAGTTATTATATGTTGTTAGCAAATGAACGCAAAAATACCGATTCAATATTCGGAATATACATTCTATGTTCAACCACATTTGTCAAATATATTAGCCAATAATAGAAACACGAATTCCACATCCATATCTTCATTCCCAGCTTTCCCAGTCATTCTCTGCCTATTAATTAATAAAAACAAAGATTTCCAGTCATCCGCAAGAACTTTCTTCTCATTTCTGCACAAGGATCCCTCAACTTACATTAACAGCATTTGGGTCATTTGTACTTGCACTGGCTTCTAATGACTCATCTTGGGCAGCATTCTGAATATCAATGTCGCCAATATCAAAATCTTTCTCCCATTCTTCCTCATTTGAAAGGCTGCTTTCTTCAGAACCAGTATCTGAAGCATCGAAAAATGAGAAACACTATTGTAGTGCTATGATGGCTAAAAATCAAATCTAAATGAACACTTGCTTTTGACTTCGGAATCAGGTGACACGACAGGAGCCACATTATCGTCCAGTACTTTAGAGTCACTGTTTTTTACACTGTCTGATATCTCTTTGTGATTTTCATCAAGTGTCTCTGGCAGATTACTAAACGCTTTCGTCTCAGTCGTACAAGTTACAGCTGGGGACGAAGGCAGATTGACATCTGCAATTCCAGAACCTTGATTTGTGTCTTTGTGCTCTTCATCTTCATCAGATTCTGTGGGCAGAACGAGTTCACTGCAGTCGGCAGGTTGGCTATCAACAGCCACGCCCAGATTTTCACTTGCGGGCACTTCATCTCTCAGTTCACATCTGGCACCCTGTTCACACTCCTGCTGATACTCCATCAGTAACATGTCCGTCTGTTGTGGTGTCAGTTCTTGGTGGCCAAAATCATCATCTGTGATCAGGGTACATATAGGTTAGAACATTGTCTTATAATCTGATAATTAATTTGTCGGTTTGCAAACTTATGACATGCTGAAATTTGACATAACCTTCATCCCAGGAGAGGCAATCATCAGCTCTAGCAGAAGCAACTCTTTCCTTCAAATCCAACCTCCTCTTTTCCGCATCGGTTAGCTGTTGGATACGGTAAAAATACCTGTGCCAAAAAACCATGTGGGAGACGCTGGTTGGGACCTGAATTTGAAATTCATACTACAGGTGTATTTTCTGGCATTTATCATCATCATCATCCTTGGAAGTGCTGTCATGTACCTACCAATTTGGTATACATAGCACGAATAACGGAATTGCCAACAACAAGTTCACGAATTTCATCTTGCTTGCTGTCCAGATCGAAACTCTCCAGCCATTTTTCATAATGATCCATGTTATCACTGGGTTCTTCCAGGTAAGTGCATTGGTCACGTTGTATTAACAACATCTGAAGCTTTAATTCACAAACATGAATTTCATTTCATAGCTAGCCGTGTGACAACTAAATTATCAAAAAAATAACAACAAACCTGCAATCTGTCCATGACAATAGGTTCCATATTTTGTATGATGCAGACATCGTCTTCACCTTCGACTTCCCTGACTGGTGTAAATGCAGTGGATACAGAACCCAAAAATGTTGAAACGCTACGTTTCACTTGGTTGGCTGTAGATTCTTGATCGTCAATCTACCGTATATTGAAATGTAGCGTATCCAATCGACTTCATACAATTTACAGAGTAGCAAAAGATAGAATTTGTATGTGTGCACAAAGTAATTAAGTACCCTAAGCTTTTCCTTAAGTGATGTTGCAGCAGCACTAACTGCTGATGAGGTTTCCTGTTGAACAGTCTGCGTGAACTCTGCTAGATCATGCCTCACTAGTTCGAAGACACTTGAACTCTGGCAAATACAAATAAAAATGGAACTGAGCATATATTAAAGCACAAGTGATGATATTGTAATCATTTGGCTAAATGAATAATGTAGGCATCAATGGAGTAAATATCTCCAAAAATTAATTTGTGTCATAGCAAATCCTGACATTGCATGAACACAGCAGCTGTGTATACCAACATACGTCGAACTTTTATTTATTCTTATGCAATTACTTGGCAACGTATTATACTAGCTGACTTGACAACACGTAATAATGCAATAATTGCCAACCTTTTCTTTAGCTGTTTGTATCCAGGAATTCCACCAGCCGTTTTCTCTGACAGTGTAAATAAAAAGTAGTGTAATAACGGCATTAGCAACAATTTTACAAAATTTCAACTTACTCCTCGGCCATTTTGCGAGCGGGTCACAAATCTAATGAGTAGCAGTAGCGGTCTTGAAGAGCGGTAGCGGTCTGCACGTAGCGGTAGTTATAACGAGCGGGAGCGGTTAGTAGTTCATGAGCACGAGGGACGTAAAAAGCCGCGTAGTTATAATTTGGAACAATTTATTGGAACCTGTTATTTTAAACTGCTTGAGTCAGTTTGATCGAATGCAGAAAGATGACAACTCCGGAAGAATGTGCTATTGCTGTAAGCAAGAGATGTAAGTTAATTAATTTCTTTTTTTTATAAATATGCGCGAGCTGCAACGTTATATGTAATAGTTTATTCGTTCGGGAAACTAATACTACCAATGTTTTTCATCACAAACACCATAAAGCTTTCGGTTAATTGTAGGAATTGTCACACTTTAATGATGGACGAATTATTCTTATTTCAATTCTGGAGATCGTATGTCTCTATAGCGGACGGCGCAAATAAATTTGTAAAATCTCGAGAAGTGCTGCACTCTAGCGAGCAACTCCCCAACTATAGACATATACGTCTTGCTCTACCTTGCATGAGCCCCTGGCGACCTCTGGCGAGGAGAATGTAAACTTTAATGTCTCACAGCGCCGCATGGTGCCGCATCATGGGCTAGCCGCACGGATAGAACAGAATCTCTGAAATATACTAGGACCTACTAGTTTATTTACATATTTCAGTTGAATATATGTAATATTTGAAATGACTGACTAAATTCCGTATTAAAGTTGTGCAGATAGTTGGGAGAAAGATGCCGTATTCGATTGTTAATTTTATTGTTTTAATTGTTAAATTTGCGGATTTTTTTTAATTAAGAGGAGGCGGACTTCCTGGAAAGGATATTGTTTCTGTTTAGGTCGAGGTTATCGGTCTGTGATCCAGAGAGACTCGACGAAAATGTCCAAAGAGGATGTAATTGAAAGCAAAGTGAAAACGTGGTGTTCATTTTCTCTTTGCTTTCTTTTTGAAATTCGCTTGAAAAAGTACGAACTCATGCAGCATCCCCTGTTCAGTTTCTTGCCAACTATTCTTGATAATTTCTTACAAAACTAAAAGTATCAGTTGGTTACTCCACTTGCCCCTCCAATTTGATTATTTTTCCCCATTTCTAATTGTTGAGTTGTACAAAATTAATTCGAAAATGAATCATAATAAGATTACCATGACAGATCTCTACGCATTTGTTTGCATCTGGACTTACAAAATGGAACTGATATTATAATGTTTATTTGTGTGGCTCACTGCAACATAAATTCATAATCGCATTTCCTCTTATGAATAATTATATCGTGTAGACTGTGCAAAAGGTCAAGAGGCATAAAATAGCGCGTAAAATATGCAAATGCTTGGTAACAATATACGTGCAATGCGGTTTGTTAAATTTCAAGTTGCCATGAAGCACTTTCTAAAATAGCGAAATTTCTGGAAGTTATGTAACCGATTTTTCACCACCGAGCAAATCTAATTGACCCATTCCAGTAATTAGTTCAGCCCATTGCAATTATAAAGTCTCAACCCAACAACAATGTACGTTTTTATCGAGAAACAATCACTATTGAACGAGAATGCACAGGATCACCTCACTAAGGCCGCCATTTTGAACACATTTTTCCTGTTACAGCAATAGAAACGCTGAAAACAGTGGCTTTGAATAAACTAAACAGTGGGCTTAATTAGACACATAGTTTTACATAGATAAGGTGTAGCATTGACGGATCGGATGCGGATCTCGTGGTGTGAAATTGCGTAGATCCGCACAGGCGGTAGACGCCATTCTTTTCTTGGAGTCGTTTGAAAATAAAAGTGGGATATGTTTGGTGGAGATGGCGTCAAAAAGAGGCGCTATCAGCTCGATCGCGTCCACCCGGACACTGTTTTTACACATGCAGTCACACATACACACAAGACACGACCGTGGGAACGGATTTTTTTAGTTGGTTGTCCTCAAGGACCACGCCCCACCTGAACGCGCAAAGCCTGACCCCGTAAATACCCCTCCCCCCGCGATAAAAACTTAATGAATTCGCACATCCACCTTTGCACCTTGCACCTTTTGCAAGTAAGTCAAACCGTGCCCCTGCCCTAAGTGGACCCATGCATTGGGTTTGTGGAGCTTGTGAGGGCGGTTTACCGCTTTTCTGGATCCAATACTGGATGTGGTGTTCTTGGAGAAGTGCGTGGGAAGAACCGGTGTGTGCCGATCCTCAAGGAGCGTCCTCACCACACGTGTCCAAACTATACTCCCTCAGGACTCCCCTTTTCTCTAAAGACAACCTGTAATAATATTACCCAAGTGTGATTAGATGTTCGTCCCCTCCCGACTTTTCAAATACAGTTGTGCATTCACAACAGTTCTGTAATGAAATACAGTGGAATTCGTATAAGTGTCGTTCGCTTAAGTGTCACTTTCGGTTTTTTTCCCTGTCCAGCAGCGCAAGAAAACACATTATTTCAGTGTCATTTGAAAGCCATGATTCCATATTTGTGTGATACAGTTGTCCACTACTTTCACTTATCAAATGATGTGATGTTTTTGAGGCTTTGCTTCATGTTACTTCGCTTACCCTTCAGGTGACATTTAGGCAAATTCCGCTGGATAGTATTATAAATATACTTTTTCAAATACTTACATACTACTATCCTAGTACTACTTGGAATATGGGTTTCTTGAAGCTAAAGTAGACATTTGACATCATCTTCGATATTATTTTATTTCCATCTTCGTATTCAACAAGAGTATTTCATATGAATTCTTATTGTTTTTAGTAATTTCGTATCAGATGTTTTATAAAGAAATTATGTGTTGCTATATTCGTCAACTATGCAAAGAAGCTACGTGTTAACTTGAAACATAATAAGGCAGGAACGCTCCATGATTTCAGAAAATTTTTCCATTTCCATTTAGCATTTCAGCTAGTTAAACATTTGCAATCCGTTGTGTAATCTGTGCACATCCTCATTGTTGAATCATTCTTGGAAACAATGAGAATGTGTGTGTGTTCCCTCTCGATCATCACTGCCAATAACTATCCTCTGTAGTAGGTATTTCTATTTGAACAGGGATTAGCTTTTAAGACAGTTTATTCATTAAAATTTCTGCAATTCATTGTGCATGCATGAATAAGCTTAAAGCAAAGCAAAGCCGATGTTTAATTATGCACGTAGTTAGTAATTATATTGCGGTTGGGAAATGACAATTAGGCCTACCTTAATTTTCAACTTTCAAGCTTTTTATTTGGGTTAAATTGTAATTGGAGTTTTTTGATAGTGCTATAGCAAGTATTTTAATGTTTGCTTCATTTCAAATTGCTATTTAGTACTATAGGTATAACTATTATTGAATCATAATTCATACGATAGCAAAGTTTAAATGCGAAATGTGTCCGAAAATAATATAGTTTAGTGGCTCAAGCTCGGTTAGCTTTACAGTGTTTTTGTACATTCAAGCTAACATCTGCTTGACCATGAAAGCAAAAGAAATTTCATTGGAAACTCCCTCACATTTTGCTGCCTCCCTTAGGAAATTTGCAGGTGCATAGAGGACAACATGGCCTAAATAAACAATGGCAGCAACACTTGGTTTTCTGTCGGACTATGTGTTTATTTGCTGTGAAAGGCAACAGATTAAAGCATGGGCAAGGATTTTTTTGCATAGTTCATATATACTGTATTATAGTAAAAAGATCAACAAATTTGTCTCTGGAGATGACAAATGACTACTAAGCCCGTCGCCCGCGAGTTATTTAAGAGGCGAGATGTGGCTAATGTCGCAGCACTTGGTACATAAAGTTGTCAAAGCTAAGGGAGGCATGATACTATTAATCACAAGAGGAGGACAATTGACCCTGCCTCCCGCACCCATCTGCAAGCTTTTAGTCTTGCAACTTTTCCGAGACAATCTCTCGGTCTTTCTGTATATAAGGGCGTTACGTTTACTATATACACAGTGGTGTGACCCATGGGGGCATGGCCAGGGACAGGTACAGGGACATGGGCAGGGGCAGGACTGTGGTAATAAATTGGTGTTTCCGCAGGAAACGGTGAGCTAGATGACAACATTTGCAGATGTGTTGCTGGAAAGAAGGAAGGTGAGAAGGGAAGAAGAAGAAATGGGCGCGGCTACCATAATAATAACTGAATCCCATCGAGGTTGCCACCCGAGTCCAGGCCCATCTCACCTTCCAGCTTCGATCCATCGAGCAATGTATGTGGGCAGTTATTTTTACAAATTGCTATCTTTGTTCAACACTCTCAACGGTATAATTGGTGCGATTCAAATGCAAATTTCAAACGCATACTATGCGGATAATGCTCGCAAGGTTTACTATCAGTACCCTATTGTGCAGGGCTTTAGTTTTTCATCAGCTTATATTTTTGTAAAAGCTACTAAATGACCGGAGGATTGTTTCTTATTAATATGTTTTCCTAATAGAGTCGTCCCTCGAGATAAGTGAATTTCTGCGAAGTATTAAAGATTTTTACTTATAAAGTGAATATTTTCGTAGTTAGGGTATAAGAAACCTGCTAATAAACTTTTAGCATTATTAGAGCCCTCTAGACATGAAATAACACCTCTTTAGTTCCCATTACACTCATATAATATTAGACAAAATAAGGCAAAATAATTGTAAACTTAATTACACAAACAGTTCTTGCACACAACAAAATATTTGAAAAACCGCGATAGAGTGAAGCCGCGAAAGTCGAAGCGCAGTGTCGAGGGACGATGGTATAGTTACAGTCGAATCCGGTTAATGTGACGTCGGATAATGTGACAGTCCGATTAGTATGACACTGGATGCATTTGCATTTCCCGAATCTTGAGAATATGTTTTGTACACTATTTCGATTCAGTTTGTGTGACTTCAAATAGTAGTGTGAAAGTCTGGATGGTTTGACACTTACTATGCCTAAAAATAGTTATTTTGTCGGATAATGTGACACTGTAGAATAATTAAAATAAGAAAGACGCATACTTCATAAGAAATTATTTAGGAAACGCCTGAAATAGCCTCTAATGATGCATATCTTGAATTTTAGAATCATCCTGCATTTAAGATTGGGTAGATATGGATTCTTACACAAGCTATAAAAGATTTCATATGGTTAGGTATAATTAATTACGCATTAGTAAAACTCAGGTTAAATTTACAATTTGATTTGCATAATAAGATGACGGTAAAGCTGAGTGAAGAAGGAAAGTTCTTTAGAAATTAATTAAATTGAATCAGAAAATGGTTGTAGCAAGCCAATAAATAATTCTAATTCAGTGATTAAAAAATTGGAAAAACTTCCAAATTTGTAAGAAATTTGTTACATTTCAGTTGATCGAATTTTTTTAACTCCAGGACCCGTTCTAAATAATAATTTACCCGGGAAACAATTTGCGTAAATACGGCATACGTATACGCGAACTGGGTTTGAGTTTGGTTTTAAGGATTTGTGTAGCCGTTTTTGCTGGCTTGTTTGTCCACGTGGGTAGGAAGCCTGTAAACATGGGCTAATATTTGTAAGTGTGTATTTTTTGAGTGTTTGAGGGGTGCCAAGAAGGGAAGAGGTTGTGTTACGTGCCGCTTGAAGGCGCCCCAAGGGGTCAAAGGTGCCGCCGCGTGCGTCCGAATAATTCGGTGAAGTCGACTACGAAATAGGAAGATTGTTCTCTCGTTTCGCTCGAGAAATATAGGAAAAGTGAGTCTCTGTTGGCCGAGATAGAGAAAGTAAGAAAGTGGACGGCGAAAAACGGTCTTATCGTTGGCCCGATTTCCATTCGAGCATGTATGGCACGCCTCGGCCGACAAAACATCCAAACCAAACCGAGACTGCCAAATCTACCTTTCACATTTTACGCTGTGCATGCAGTGATACAGCAAAATCCTTTGCCAGCGAACATCTCCCACCTGTATAACAAATGCAAAATATGTCAACATCTTGAAAGAAAACTGTGTTTATGGCCGTGCACCCCCTTATAAATGCAATATTGATTCCAGTTTAAGTCATGCATTAGCTAAACAAACGTCCAATCAATTTCCCCTGTACATGTACTTCAGGAAATTTGTATTTTTCTTTAACATTGTCACTGGTACTGTATGTATTTCCAAGTAGAATAGAACACTTAAATATTACATTTGAACCAGATTTTGATACAAAATGAAAGTTTCGAAAATACTGGGACTGCAGCTAAAATACGACTTGGAGATATTATTATAGTATTATGTATCATACTTAGTAACATTTGTGCGCATGCAAGTGGTAGCGCCATCTAGTGCGTGTTTTTAAAACACACTACAAATATACATTGGAACAGCGTTTTAATAATTCTAAAGCTTGTTCATAGCACAACCCCAATTTAAGTGTTTATTTTTTTGTAATGAACCCTTTTTTGTGATTCTAGAAGTGCCAAGAAAACTTGGTTGGGAAGATGATGTGAAGGAAAAGACGAGAAGGAAGGGAAAAAGACGGATGGAGTGGAGAGGGGAAGAAGTAAGCGCCATTGTTTCCTGCTGAAGGTAATTTTCTTTTCTTCAACTTTCCAATTCCTTCCTTTTCCTCTGCCTTCCGCTTTTGTGTTCCGAGGCCAAAGTTCGAATCGAGCGGAAATGTCATCTCAAACCGAGTGGGATACTGTTATTTTTTCTTGTCAACATATTACGCACGGGATCGTACAATAATTATGTTTTACACAAGTGGGCTTATTTATGTAGTACACTTGTGAAGTTGCCGGGTCGCAGTCATAAAAATCGTGATTCAATTTGCCCCTCATTTTTTAAAAGCTGAGGACTTATCAACATATATTACGTAAACACTTCTGGAGTGCGTGGGCGTTATGGGAATATGTATTTACAATTGTTTAGTTAAGGTGGGCGGAGTTTTGAGGTCATGTTTACGAAACCGTGAAAATTTGCTGAGATTCTACATTTAAGTGCATGTAGTTATTGCTGTCAGGTAATTATTTGAATCATTTCGAGTTTCAATTCACTAGTTATGAAATGATGCGCAAATTAGTTCTTCACAGAATAGTCTGCCTTATAACTATGTAAGCTCAGTTGTATAATATTTTACATTGCAGAGGTAATTGTGGTTAATTCCTAAAGGCATAGTTTTCTTTTCATGCATGTAACTAAAATTGTTATTAATGCTGAAGTAAAACTGTAAAAAATATGTAATGCCAAAAAGAATTGCATTGGAAAATTCTGTTATCATTAGAACATATGAAATTTGTAATTTAGCATAAGAAATTGTCGTAAAAGTCGTTGATATCGGTAATTTTAGTAAAAATATGTGGAAATTTATGTATAGACACTGTGTCATTAGGTCTACACTGTAAGGGGCCAGTGTATAGGAACAATCTGAAATCGTGATCGTTTTATTGGCTTATTTTCGACCAAATTTATCTATTTGTTGAGACACTGGTTGAATATGCAATAAGGAAGATAAGCTGGAAGTTTGTAGGGGAGGTGGTGCTAGTGAAAGTTTGACTGCGGTGACTTATGATTTATAAGTTGAAAGTTGAGTTTGAAAAGTGTTTACGAAGTTGTTGGGCGATGGGTTGAGAAGTTAAAGGGATGAATCATCATGGTGTTGCCCAGGACCAACCCTGCAAACCTAGAGCCATGGGCTAAACTTGCACGCCCGTTAACCCCCAAAATCATCCTACAGTGTGTATAATAAAATAATATTATTCATTGCCGTCACGTGACAATACAAGTTTGGGGTCGTGTGAGAGTATATAGAAAATGGTTGCAAGTTGGCGTGTGCATGGAGAGTTGCAATGCAGTTACATGTATGTATAGTTTCAAGTGACGCCGTTCACGGGGTGTGGTGGGCTAAAGCGGATGGAACAAGACGTTGCCGTAAACAAAGCATTCCGAAATTATGCCCATGCTAATGACGGGTCAAGCGCCCCCTGGCGTAGCCCTGCACTACATGTCCATATCTGCACGTGCCAAGTGGCGCTCACCCCCGCTCACATGCCTTGCAGCCCCGGTAACAGCACGAAGCAGGCATGTTAAGTTCAAAGGTCATGGCCAAAAAAAACCCAGTGAAATCGGACTCTCTGGGCTCAAAGGCTTGCAGAACACCGAGCTGTAGCCTATCTTGCAAAGAGCTCAAGCAATGGCCACGCGCGGCCATCTCACTATTTTTCCAAAATGTCATCTGGTTGGGTATTAGATCACATATACACCACCTCAGAAGTGGCCAAAATAAGACAGGAAAGAGGCAGAAGGTGGGGAGAGGGCTTACAAATCTATAAAGTTGGCATAGTACGTACAGGAAGGAAAATTTGTCTGAAAAAATACCAAACTTATAGAAACAAAATTTGTCAAGAGATTTTGCTTCCTGACACCATAACCAAAAAAGTTGCCTGGCTACTTTTAGCTATTATAAGCAATTTGAGGTTTGGTGTGAATTGTTAATCACTGCCGATATTTAGTTTTCACACTTTCATATTGTTATTTATTCATTGAAACTCTCATGTGTGGGCTGTAAATGTCCAAAAACACGTGACATTTGGAAACATTTAACAAAAACATTTATATTAGCATACGTGCGCCTAAATCTGCACATGCAGGCTACCATTTTCAGTGTTCTTAGGTAGTTATAGATTTGGAAGGCAAAATTAAGAGTTGTCGCTAAGTTTCAACACGATATAGCCTTGTGTTTACTCCGAATTGGATAGGAATAATGTTGACATGGATTAAGTATTATAGTGATACTAAAAGACATTTGAAGACGTTCCTGTGAAGTATTGTGCACATAATATATACTTGATGAATCATCCAAAAAATTGTCAAAAGTCATCACAAGGTGTTAATAGTAAGTCATTAATGTTGTCTCTGTAATGCAGGTTAGCTACTTGAAAGGAAAGTCAGTAATTTTAGCTGTGGCTATGCAGGGAAATGTTTGTAATTTTTGCTCACAGCCTGCATTAACTCCGCATATATAGTTGTTGTTAGGCTACAAAATTAGAGTTTCTCTATAATTAGTTTCATGACATAAAAATATAACAAAACAAATCCTCACCGCTAACCATCACCCCCCGAGTCACACAGAATTCAATAAACACCCTACCCCCCATTAATAATTATGTTCGCTAACTGTATTAGCTGGGTATTATGAATTTCGGCACCAGAAAATAAGTCCTTCTATAAGGATATGAAAGTGTGATGTCACAGTATATTTCGCGAAACGTGGCAATTGTATTGCCCCCCCCCCATGTCACAATTTATAAAAAGTTTGTTTGCCGTTAATTCGTGTATTGTTCAATTTGATTGTTGTAGGGGTCATAAATTGTGTTGCTGATGGTTTGATGGTTGTGCTATTCATGAAGTCGATAGGTGGTCATCCATAAATTACGTTCACAAGAACCAACACATTTTGATTAAATATGCCATTTTATTTATAATTAACACATTTTAAGAAGTTTGAATACATATTGGGATTTGCAAATCGGATAATAACTGCAAAAAATGATGAACGTACAAATATGGGAATGATCCCCCCCCATTTATTGCACACATTTGTCACACCTCCCCTTTAAAGCGGACTGCGAGGGAATAGGACGTGGTTTTGAAACAGCCATCACGTGGAAGCCGCAGGTGATGGCCGGAAGGTGCATGGCCGGCCGTAACACCGTGTCAAAGGGCGCCGGAAACGGGGGCACTTGTTGCAAGTTGCAACCGGTGGCACCTGCGGGGGAGGGGGGCAAAAGAGGGTTTTTTTCACTGCTTGCTGCAGGTGCGTGCGTGCCCCGAATGGCAAAATATCGATCACTTCATTTCACTTTCTCCCACATTCAATTTGCTCGCTTTTGAGCAAAAGCACAGACAGACTCTCTCTCCTTTCTCTTCCACCTCCAATCCGTAGTGCTTTAAGAAATGACTTTCAGCGACCCACTTGTTGCCATTGCCACATTAAAAAAAGAGAGGCAAAACGCCGACGAGGAAATGGGTAAAACGACTCATCGGCGCACCGCGGGTGGCGCCACCAGCTGCGTCCGTGACGTCACGCTTATCCTCTGCCCTCTTCCACGTGAACAGAAAACGCGCATCGTATTTTTATATACTATTTGCAAGAGCAACAGTATGCGCATTTCCATGAAAGAATGGCGACAGTTTGTATTTCCGTTGACGAATTTGGACGTAATATGTTTTGTCTTGGAAAAAAGTTTTCCGTTTGGAAAGCTGAAGAGAAGCACTGGTGGTCTTAAAATAAAGTGTTCCTCTCTCTCGCCATGAGAGATCATTATGGCAGCGTAATTGCCTCCCTACTAGTATACTGGGAAAAAAGGAGCCATGAACGACTTCATTATCTCAACCCGGAGTACATTACTCGGTGGGGAGAAAAGGAGAGGGGAGGGTTAAGAAAGTGGTAGAGGGGGTTTCCCGTTTCACCAAAGCCAAGTCCCTGTTTCTTGAAAGAGAATAAGTTCTGAAACACCTGAAAGAACTAAGGACAATCAACATAATTATACAAATTTATTTTCCTGGTTATATTTGAAGTTCTATTATAGGACGGTGGTTTTTAGCGTTTATCAAATATACACGTGTACTTATGGTTTAGTGAGTTTGCAGGTGAAATTTAATGAATTTTGATATATATTACAATATACGTACTAGGAAATTCATTCACATCGTTCAAGAAATCTCTGTACTTGAGCTTAAAAAAAGCTATTTATAGGTAATAGTAATTCGACAAATCTGTCAATTCATTATGAGAAATCCAACATGATTGACAAGATACTGCGTCTTTCGTGATTGTAGGGGAAACCTCCCATTGAGGGGGCACTTTAAAACTCGGGTGTCCGTCTTATATTAGGAGCTTTTTGTATTTCGGGTTCGACGTCCTCATCCGAGTCTATGTATAAAAATTTGAAAAAATATAAACAGTGTGTATATACGTCCACATTCGTCATGTGGCCAGTTCGAACCCGACCCCGCCTCTCTGTTTCTCGGGGTCAAAAAGAAAGTTGAGGAAAAGAAAGAGCGAACGAGATGCCAGCAGGGGATTATGGTTACGTGCCCTCGCCTTATCGGCCATCTTTGTGCCGTACAGTCGTTGCGATCGTGATGATGCACGCGATGCCAGCTAGAGCCAACCACCTAAAACCAAACCCCTGGCCAAATGCAACATTCGTGATGTTCTGCTCAACGCTGTCCAGCCTTTAGCGAACTCTCATTTGCTCCAGAATTCGCGCTAATCCCGAAGCTATTTTGTGCACAATTATTTGTACAGGCAGGGTGTTTCTGAAATAGGTGGCCAAACTTACAGGTTCTATTCCCTGCATAAAAAACAAGACAAAGTTCCTGTAAACAGATGTCCCCAAACGCTTAGGTTTTTAAGTGTACCTACATAATTGTGACATCCATAATTCATGTTCCCCACATCTTTATTATAAACTCATGTGCGTTCCTAATAAATGATCATAGGAAATATGTGAGGAGCATGAATTATGGTATGTCACATTTTATTTAGGTGTTACTTAAAAGCCTGTAAGTGGGGTTGGGGACATGAGTTTACAGGAAATGTGTGTATTTTATTTCCCAATTTAATTATTACATATTAATGAATGGGAATAGTCAGTATCAATTGGCAAGGTTTAAATTCGTCGGTATCAGTTCGGTTTTTAAGTTAATTTAATGATGATTATAATCGATAAATTGACAGGAGTTGGCCTCAAGGAATCCCAGTTCTTCTATTGTAGCTTAATTGGGAATGTCAAGACTAATAACTCGTGTTATGTGCAAATGAGTTGAACTTTTGAAGTGAAGTTATGGAGTGTAGCCTACATTGAATGTCGTCATCGCCAAATATATTTATTGGCCAGATTCGGCCTTATACATTATTTTAAGGTCCGCCCTGGGAGTAAAGGTGTCATGGACAGGCCTTGTACGTTGGGTTTATCTCTGTGAGGGTTTGCCTGTTAACTTCCCCAAATGTGAGCATTACTGACCACGCAAGGTTGCTGACTGTGACAGCATCCGACCGAAGACGTGCATGCACATTGAGGCCTATTAAAAATCGTCGAAGGACATAGTCATTATAATAGGCGATTGGACGTCTAATTTGTATCTTGCGCGCATGTAGGTGCAAAGTTTGCGAAATGCCTTAATTGTTGGACAATTTTCTGGCGAATTTGGGCCACACACGCGATGCGCGCCGACGACATCGCAGATAAAAACCTCTCTCTCTCCTCTTCATTTTCACGCAACGCTAATTTCAACCGGAAGCGATTAGGATTTTGCCTAATCTTGCGCTCATGTTTCCAACCGGACCTCCTTACTATTTTGTCACGCCTGTTTCTCCCAAAACGGACACAAAATGACGCAAAATCACCAACCACACTTTAACCTCCGCCAATAACATGCATGACCACTATGTAGGTATACTTACTTCCTTGTGATGTGGTAGAATGAATATCTTGTGGCAGCTAGGTGCTTTGAAAATTTTTAGTATGTGACTTGTAGGCCTTCAACTTGTCTGCAATTTAAAGTACGGTACACCTTGTAAATTGTTGTTTTGTAATCATGTATAGATATACACGTACTCGATCGTATGTTAATAGCCATTGATGAAAAGGGTCTGAAATTTGCAACCTATTTTCAATCCTTCAATCTTTAGGGAGGAATTAATACTTAGGTGGATGCAGCTAATAAAATGTACTTGCTTTAGTTTAGTTTTTGTTTATATGACTTGTGGCTAGTTTTCCGCTGATAATTTCCGACCTTTTCAACTGCGTTTTGTCCGTTCTTGTATAAAAGACAAATCATATTTTTCTTGCTTGTGTACATGAATACTCTGCAATTCGGTAGAAGTAGGTACTATATTGAGCTAGATGAGTAGGCTTGGAACATGCACATATAATTGAAATTAACGAAATTTAAAAATATTTAGTATTAGATAAATTTAATATTCACAACAATGTGTGTTGAAATTATTGTATAGCTGCAATTCTGGATCCACTCTCGATCGTGTCTCAAAATACAATTTCCTTGACTTCTCCCTCCCACCTTCCCATATTTTGTCTCCCACATACATTGACTTAACAATTGACATTTTTTAATAGCACCACCATAGTCTTGTACGAACCCACACGTTTTAATTTTCTAGTGAGGCCGCAAGGGAAATGATTTAACTTATATATCTTAAATTTTGAAATACATAATTCGTGCATTACTTTCTCAGCATGCAATCATCTGATATAATAGCATCACATAACAGATTTTATGGAACTGACATTGTATGGCTCATTCTTACTGTATAAAGGCATTTCGCACATGAAATCCAAGTCTACATAAGGGTGTCCAATCTTGCAAAGACAAACCTATTCAAGAAACTTAGTACAGATATTATGGAGGGGGGTCCTAATAATCTGGTCCCATTTGGACATATTTTTTTAAAGACTACTCGACAATTGATATGGAAATAAATTTGGAAGCTGTAATTTACAAATTGGCAAATCAGGTTGCGCTGGGGTGTCTTCCCTAGTATTGTATTCATTATCATGCTTGATTAGTGCATCCTTCCACGCCCACAGCTATAGGTGCAGATTTGTACCCGCCCGTATTCCGCCTCTTCGATGCTTTCCGATAATAAGGTCAGGTATGGTTTTGCCAATAATAATAAATGAGCAAAATATACATAGGGCAAGGCCACTTATGTTCCCGTTAAGTATTAATATATTAATACATTCGTATATATTGAGAAGCATATAGAAGGGGCAGGAGGAGCATATACTAGATATACCAAACTGCTATGTATACTTGCTTTTCGAATTGAGAAGATACAAATTAAGGCGGATTCTGTTTCATTGGTGCTATTCCTTGCAGCTTATATGTATACAAGGGCGGTATGTAAATTAACCACTGTTTGGTTATAAGTAAAAAAACCTCATAAATAGAAATATTTGATTATTAGCCTCTTAAAGCTACAACTTTCAACTATTGGTCAAATAATCACCGTTTAAATTGAAGCACTTGTCATATTTTACCTCTAATTTTCAAATTTTTTGTTCATACAAATTTTCTGCCAAACTTGACATTAGATATACACCTTTCTATATGCATTGAAACTTTCTTTGTGATTTGGAATATTTTGACACTGTGCACACCGTTTTACTATCTAGCTAACATTAAATTGTGTAAAGCAATGAAGACTTGTCCAATAGGGACGCGACTAATAGTACAATTCGTGATTTAAGAACATATAGCATCTGTATTAATTTGTAATAGCTTTCCAATATAGGCAGAACAAACAACTTAAATTGAATTTGAATAATATTTGAGAAAAATGTTTTTTTGTATTGGGGCCTTTTGGGCTATGGGACCATTTTGTCTGCGATCGTCGATGGTCCCTCAAAACAGGTTTTACTGAGATCATACGTAATATGATGCAAGTATAGTGTTTTACTTTGTTGCAACAGCCTTGTTTCAATTTTCAATCCCTTTACATGCCATGTCGGCTTCTACACAGATCGAATCATCTTTATAGACTTTATAAAACAATTATGTACCCTATGTTTTTATGAGATGCAGATTAAATCGGAGAGCCCAAGGTAATTGTAATTATACCTTGAATTAATGTTGATGTTGGAGGAAAAGCTTTTGTCATATATGACGTCAATAGAATGCATTTTTTGTTCGATATATTTCTGGAAGATTTTAACATGAAAATCGAAGCAATAGAATTAATCCCCATAAAGCGTACCCCTTAAATGTATACAGGGTGTTTCAAAATTGCACGGACAAACTGACAGGGTACATTCCTTGGATAAAAACAAGACATAAAGTTCCTACATAAATTGTGACATCCATAATTCATGCTCCCCACATCTTTAGAAATAAACAATGAAAAGATGTGGGGAGAAGGAATTATGCATGTCACATTTTATGTAGGTGTACTTAAAAACCTAAGCGATTGGGAACATGGGTTTTTTGAAACTTTATGTCTTGCTTTTATGCAGGGAATATGCCCTGTCAGTTTGTCTGCGGAATTTTGAAACACCCTGTATATATAGGGTGAGTCAATATTCTCTATATACAATATGGGGTCCTATAGAGGGCAGTGAAGTGAGAAAAGTGTGAACTGAACACGATGGTCACAGATTTGCAGTGTGGACCTTGGCTCATGTGCTAAATACACTTATATGTATGTACATACTGTCCAGTTTTGTAACGTGTACATGTTGGTGTCATCATTTTTCACCGACACTCGCTTTGTGTAACATGGAGCCGTTGTTCACAAGTCCTGAAATGACAGACTATGCATATAGCTTATGGGGCAGCGAATAGAAATGTCAGAGCAACAGTGCGCCTGTCAGCAAAGGTACCCTAACCAGCGTGTGAACAGTTACAACAGCAATGTTAAAATGTATTGCATTTAGTAAAAATGTTGTCAACATGTTCTTTTCACTGTCCTCTAGAACCCAAGATGATACCTAATCTCAGGCATTCATATGACATAAATTGTTTGCTTCAGTGCCATCTACCGCCCAATTTTCATTTTGTACAGAGATTAATGACTCGCCATGTAGAGTGATTTGTGTCTAAGGTTTTCTGCTGTGTAAAATGTGTTAATTAAATTATTATTAAAGACATTCCGTTGCAGATATGTAATTAGATGGATCCAAATACGTAACAAAAATATCGCTTGAAAACATACGTTTATCAATGTCTTTCCAAAACATTTTCGTTTTTTTCACTTAATGATAATTAGTTCTATTGACAATAATTTCCAAACCTTTAATTACAAGTATAATTTGTTGGTAAATTTGTATTCACTTCGAACTACCATATACGTACTTGTGAAAATTTTATGAGAGTGCAAGTAAACAAGAAGACTTACGATTCTAACTAAAATAATTTGAATGAATATGACGGTATCCGGTTTAGGGTTGCACCACGTGACACTGGCTTCCGCTCCCACCTGCCGATCTTCGGGCATTAAGTTTTTATCGTGTGAGAAAATCACTTTTTTGCTGTGCATTTTTTGCGTATGGGGGGAAGGGGTTTATGGGGCGGTATATTGCCGCTCATCGTCCTTATTTATTACATTATCGGTTGCTCTCACAAATGAGCTCACTGGGGAAATATCGCCATATAGATCGGCCTCTTTCCGTCATCTAGTGCAACGATAATTTCGTTAATAACAAGAACAGCGGTGTTATATTTTCAAGCTCAGCGCGCGGAAACAATTCAGACTTGTGGCATTGAAGAAGAAAGTTACAGACTCAAAAAGAATTACATATACATATATACGTATATTTAAGAGAAATCCCGGTTTTTCCTGACATTTTTTTGCTTTGATAGACCTGTGATATGCCACGTACAGTACATATACAATTAAAATGTTTACCAATTAAAAGAGGGGGGAAAATGAGACGAGAAATTACCTGTGGAATAGATGGCGATAACGTTATTTGTAGCACAATTTTCGTTATGACGTCAAGCATTGCAGAAATTTAGTTTGTTATCTCTCCTCTAATTGAGAGTATCCTGTGTAGACTGTGATTTTTTCCTGAAAGAATAGTGGTATAATTGTTTGGTAGAAAAACAAAAAATAAGGATTTTTCCCCTATTTTGTTATTAGATGAAATTATTGTGAATTTCAAAAGATAATAACAAATATCAGGTTTGATATATTTATTTGTCGGAAATGTTCATTATTCGCAAATAGTTTTTATTGAATTCGCAAGTACACCTGAATGTTACGCACATCCTGCATAAAGTTAGCTCAAGGGTCTGTTGTGTTATCTCTTCTCGGCTCTTTGAGCTAAGATCAAATGTGTAGTCTGTTCTTATCAGCTTAATTTCTGGTAGCCCATCCATGCGGTGGTCAGAAAATTAGACTGATTTTTGGAATTTGAGGAAGAACAGGAGCTTGCTTCACCTTCCTCATGGGTCTTCCATGTATTGCACTATGTCATGAGTCGGCCTGTTCCCTTTTGGGAAGCATAAAAATGTAATTTCAGACTTTAAAAATAATAAACAGTTGTTGAGTTTCACGCATGCCCGTTTCACTAAAACATTGAGCTTTTGGCGCTGAACGACCTTTCGTTTTTCCTTCTTGACCAGTCATTTCTACGAACAATATGGTAATGTAACTTGTCTTTTAGATCGAATTATGCATTAATTTCCATTCAATGCTCTCTATAACTTATATGGCAAATATTACTTTATTGTTAGATATACTGTATACGATGTTCAATTTGAATGTACATGAAGATCTCCATAGAAAATCAGTGTAAGTTTCATGGCATGCCAATGCCAGATTATGGAGGGCTAGGACAATTAACTCTATTTTTTGGTAGCCTATACAAGTTTTGCATCTTATTGTTCAGAATCACGAAATATACAGTGTTATAATAGAAAATTACGAAACAGATTGAAGTCATCAGTTCTCAACTCAACGTTGAGACCGGTTTGATGAATCATAGTGTGTTTTAATTGAACACAAGTTTTCCTTATTCATGGATACACTGTAATTTTAAAATAAATCTCATGAAGTTATTAGTAATTGGATATTTCTGTAAAGTTGGCCTCTTAAATTGTCCAATGTGGATCTGGAGAAGTTGGCTCGTTCTGGTTTTTTAAGATGGTGACTTGTTTCATATTTCTCTTGAAATATTGCATTGATAAATTTATTTATGAATAAATAAATAATGGTTTTTGCATATTAGAAATGTATAGCGAGGTCTATTTCATTGTATAATGCGTTCTCATTTGTGGCCTTATATTCTGGTTGAAGTTTCGTGTTTTCCCTTGGTCTGTAGACCTTATAATTGGCGAAAAGGTTAACATTGAAGGATGCAATTTTCATATTAGATTAGAAATCACAGTATATGCAGGTTGCGTGCAATTTCATGTGGCAAAAAATGCCAATTCCAACAATTGGCACAATCAAGTCACGCCAAGAAAACGAAACTTCAATAAAATATGTTAAGTTGGTCACCCTAATAATGCGTTCACATTATTAGAGGCAATATAATTGCAAAATCTCAGGCACAGTAATAATTCACAGAGCGAAATTATGGAATTACTAATGGTTGTATTTTATGTTGTTTTCCTATTTGAACGGTGGCATTCGATCTATACATGCATGTAAATTGAAACAAATTATTGAACCACAACATTAATTAAGTTGCTTACTTAAAAATGTGGTGCTTGATGAGATTGGAAAGAAAAGGAGGAATTTATAGCCCATTTAGTCGCGGTTGTTTAACAAATGGCCATCACCCAATGAGAACTCAAAAGTCATTAAATTCTTGTATTTACCCGTGGAAGTGGGCCATTTCCTACAGAGTAAAAATACTAATTTAATGTTATTGTAACTGAAAAACACGATAGTTTTTACACGTTTGGCACAGATATTGACGCAAAAGTTGGCACACCTAATGTTCATTTCGATTGTTATGTGAAGACTTCCAATTGTTGTGAATAGCATCCTACTTAGAAATTTAAATTCAAATATTCAAATTTTGTTTGGCGTCAATTTTGTGACGTCCTTATGTTTTTATTTCAGGAATATATTTACGTCATTTTTTGTCGGTTTATCATTTTTTTACCGTTGTTCCCCCTTCTTCCCTTCATGCAAGTGCATGCATGACTCATCAATGCTGCATGACTTCCAAAATGCAAATAAAAACACCTGAGATTTGAAATGATGAAATGACAGTAAAACCTGTTATGTTGACCATTGATAAAGAATCAGACATATTTTAAATGCAAACGTAACCTATTCATTCTAAGTTGTAATGGAATCTATAAATAAACCCACTGCGATTAGTAGTGAAATTAGAAGAACATTAAGCAAATAAATGACGAACTACTGCCATATGATCGACTATCAAATTACATAATCATAGAATATAAAACATGCATATATAGGAATTATGAAATTTACAAAACATCAATATTATAGAGAATATGCTACCATATTATATTGAATTAAAAATATGTTTTGGTATTTTAAATAACAATAAGATACGATTTGGTAACATAGGCAATATGTCAGCAGTCCAATAAGTATGGTGACTTCATCTTTATGCACGAATGAATTCATTATTTGCAATAAATTTTATTTGTGAATGTAAAAGTTCTCTGTAACAGACTAATAGTGAAGTTTGGAGTTGTGTTAGCTGTGCTGCTTTTCATGGCATAAGCTATGTATCCTATAATATGTATGATCATTTACATTTTGAATGGTATTGGAGGCCTTGAATATCGTCTTAACTGATCTCTCTGATTTACGTGTACTTTGTAAACATGTTATTACAGTGCATTCGCTTAATACCCGCATCCATCCCAACTTTTGTGTTGTGTAATGCGGCATGGAAAAATTGTAAAAAGTTGGGCTGCTAGCTTGGAAGAAGTTGGCAACTCTCTTGACTTTTGTCACGTTGTTATGGGGCGGTGTGAGGTCTATGGAGAGTGTGGGGGTTAGTATAGAGGAGCCAGAAGCTTTTGTAAGATGTTGACCTCTTCCCACACGAGTCTGCCACCATCATCAGCATCGATGACCCGGCAGAGGAGGGGGAGTAGCTCTACTTTTCCGACATTTGATTAGGTTTTTTTGCTGGGTTTTGCGTTAGCTCAAGCACGACGCACTCCCCCTCACAAACTTCTCTTTTTGCTTTCGGTTTTCCTAGAGAGCCCAGGCCGGGTTTTCGGCACAATACGGGTGTCGAAACTGGCGTTCGGTCCCGCACTTAATAAGCGATTAGCACCAAATCCTTGATTTTGCACGTCGGCCGCAAAAATAATGCCGTGAGTCAGCAACTTCATGTCGTTGGTTCCGACCAACTCTCTCTCTCTTGTGCCCCACTCACTCCCCTTTTGCGTCATGCCGGTTGTATGAAACAGTCAGTAGTTTCCACATTCACAAGTGCAGTGGCTGGAGGAACAGGTGCTTAATCAATTCCGAGTGTTACATATTATCAAGCGTTGTATATAGGGACCAATTTGCATCTTTTCAATGTCCCCTGCGTGTATATTTATCGCTCTTTTCAGCGGTAAAATATAGCAATATAATAGCCTACCTATACCAACTGGTTAGAGTGGAATATGCATTTTATTAAAGAACTGTATTCCATTGAGGTATATACTTGCATATGGACAACACTATACATGATGTTTGCAAATTGAATTTCTCAAAATTTAGATAATTACAGAAAATATATCGGTTGTCAGTATGGAAGCTTGTTGGTTGCCAAACATGTTAAGTACTATATATATAGCTATAAATTGTTGCTATAGAAATTTAGACGCTTGGATGACTACTGAAACAAAGCCCAAATATCTATAGTACATAAAGGGCACCACGTGGCAATGTTTGCTGCAATATTATTCGACGATTTTATTACATATGCATTCTTGTAGGATGTTTCGATTGAATTCTCGTGTAAAGTAAAGTAATTTTGACAGATTCGCTAGCAATTCTCTTTCAGTGCACAAAATATTGTAAAAATTTCAATCAGCGGGTTTATCGGACTGGCATTATGCAAGTTTCTTGAGAAATTCTACATTATGAGCCCAAAACTTGATTTTCTAGAGAAAGCATAACCTCCAAAGTGTTGATGTAAACTGTCCTGAATTTCTTGAAAAACTGTGAATGCACCTTTTTGCACATATCTGTGGAAAGTATTTTTTTATATCACCACCAGGCGGCAGAACCTGTGTTTTTCTATTGCTGCATCATTCCACTTTTGACTCTAAAGATACTGAAACTTTAAATCTTTATAGTGTGATTCACGCAGATGCAATCATGTGCATAAAATGTTTTTATGCGTTCAGATTATCTTGGACGTTACAGATGACGAGCAAGAAATCACCTCATGTTGTTCTAATGGCCGAAAGCCATGCGTGGCCATAATATACTGTATTATGCCTTCATTGTTTTCAGCTTGTAATTTAAATGCTTGTTTATTGGCCAACAACAATTGGTTATTCTTGGTATTTAAATGACGTTCTATTGGGATTTGTTAATCTGCACAACAAAAATGTCATTCATTACATTTTGTCATTTAATTTGCAGTAATTAATTACATTTAAAAGGTTTTGGCAGTTTCACCGCAAGGTGTTTTATTAATTTTACCGCTGATTAAATTACAATTACAGCATCTTTATGCGTATCGTAATGCAAAATTGTGCAATATGTGCATATACATATATCAAGTAAAGCCATGCAGATAAAAAAAAAACATCTTGTTGCATTAAAAAGTGGCTGAAATATAAAGTAGGATTTAAGCTCTACCTGGAAAGCGAATAAGTAAACAAATGTTTTAAAACGATATAACTTATTTACATTGCAAAATCACATGATGCGCATATTGTATACACATGTGCATCATTTTGAAAGTATTTCACTGCCGATCGTTTCTTACAAAAATGAAGAAAGAATGTTTCAAAATTAGTACAAATTCCAATGTTGTTTTTGGCAGTATCACGGTGTCAAGAATAAGAAAAGGAGTAATATATGGCCACTATTTCTATATACTGTAATAGTACAAAACTTTTAATTAACAATCTATATATTTGCAGATTTTTGTTATATCTACGCTCGTATGTGTATGTGATGGAATTAAGTTTCAAGGAGTGTTTTAAAACCGCATCAATTAGCCTTGATATAGTAAACGTCCGTTTAATTATGTAGCTCACATTTTTATTTGTTGTTTTTGTTTTTATCATTATATGAAAGTAGAAGTTGTCGCAAATCACAACAAATTCAGAGCCCGAAAGATTGTTGTTCAAAAACTGCTTCATATCGAGTCTCAGTGAAATGAAAGGTGTAAAAGTAATAATCTTGACTGGTCATCTGACTTTTGCATGACAATTTTGAACACGTTTGGTTCTTTAAACGATTGTGAGAAAATGGGATGTAGTAGTTTGTTTATAGGTTATATGGTTACGTAGAAGTAATTTGGTTATATGGTCTGTTGCAGTGGCCAGTTTGACGACCCTTGGGAAGGAATTAAAGCGGACATTGGGGACAGAGATGAAATGCTTGGGGTAAGTATGGCACATTTTGATAGGCGATTGCAGATACATAGTCGATATTGAGGGGTGGGTGGGTGGGTGTTATAGAATGTGGATTGCGTGGGAGGAGCGGGCAAATCGGTGCTCACGAACCGACCTCGTTTCTATCAAAAAGAGAAAGTACGAGCTCACGACTACTTTCCTATACACTTCCATTCCATTCCTTTGCCTTGCCTTATAAACTTTTACCTGAAACCTTCCTCCCTCACATTAACGGTGCCACATGCTTTTTTGCCCAACTCCTTTTACCCCATACTGCATGCTTAAAAAGTCTTTTCGTGACTATGTACATATATGCCCAAAACTGCATGTTATATACGTTTACGTATTCCAGTTGTCTGAAATATACTACATAACTTATATAACATGCACCTAAGGCGGATTTAGGCCTAACTCTCTCAGGCTTCGGGTCACTACCCTCCTATTTCTCACGAGTTGCCTTCCCTCATTTTCCTCATATTTTTTTTTCTCGTTACACGCCCCTGTAGCTTCCGGTGGCAGACCGGAAGTTACCCTGTCGGTCTTTGGAGCCGACGATAGTTATAGGTAGGGTATAAAGAGCAGGAGAGGGCGTAACCCCAGAGTTTATGCACTGTCTGGCCACCAGGTGGCGACGTGGCGCTTCTTCCTTGTCGATCCCGTTGACATCTTGCATGAATAAAACACGGGCATTGACGTCTAGTGTCGTCTTGTTGCAAATTTCCAAGGAAAAATTCAATGCTCGCATAGGAGGAGTATGTAAAGATATTTTGAGGGGGGCAGACTGGATGAGGTTTCTTGATTTTTGAACAAGAATGATTTTAATACCTAGCTATCACATACTTCTTTCCTGCTGTCTTTAATTTGACTATCATTCCATATATTTTAATTTGTTTTGAGGGAATATGATCATTCAAATTCCAACAAAAGTCAGTTTTCTTACCCCATAAAAATTGACAATCCTAAGAAAATATTTGAAATTTACCCTTCATTTGTGTTGGACTAATACGCAGGAAGAGGATTCTCAATGTATTTGAATTATAGTCATGACAAATAAGTAAAATACATGACAGGAAAACTGCAGAGCCGCTAATTATGTATTAAAATGTGTAGCAAATACGATGAATTGGCATGTATCCCACTCTAATTTTGTAAAAGCATCATTCATGTCTGCAAAGCTGGGCTGAAGTTCATTTCAATATCAATATGAAAAAGATTGTTAATGAAATTTGTAGTAGATATAATTAATTTGGCGGGCAACATATAGCTTGTGAGAAATATGATTTTATTCCTGTGAACATAATCGAAAATGTATTGATAACAGAAATTCGACAAAATTTATTGAAAAGTCATTGAAAAATGTGCATCACATTCCCTGTAAAAAAACTACATAATTTACGCATAGTCCCTTCCAGAATAGTTTCTTTTATAATGAACAGCTTTGAATTGAACATAAACACTTCCCTGTTGAAAAAAAAACACACACAAGTGTTTCTTTTTTTATGTGATGTTAATTCACTGCTCCGTTTTAAGTTAGAAATGAGGTGTTTTCGCCGCACTGTTCCCTGGTAAATGGCCAAAACAAATGTTTTTAAACCTAGCCTTCCGTGTAGAACCGAGTAAAAAGAGGGAACTGTGCATTAGATTTGTAAGTGTACCAAAAATGATACTGCGTACATATATACGTAATGTCCAAAGATCTGGGAATCTCGTTACATTTCCGCGTTCGCATTTCGTTGGACTCTTGAAGGGGGAAAACTTTAGACGGTTGGCAACAGATGATCGAACTTGCTGTTTATAGGAATCTGATATATAGGACAAAATAATACAGCAGGGTACTACTGCACTATGCTGTATGCAATGTGATGAACGCATGCAGCAGAGATTTGAAGGTGAAATTCATGCTGAACGATACACGTGCAATGCAGAAAAGGGGAACAAAAATCCAAGTTGTTTGCGGCAGTTATAATATAGTAGGCCTACTCGATCTATACAAGAGAAAGACAACATTTTCCTGCGGCCCAGTTTGGTTTCGGTTAGTCGACTACAGTAATAGCAGCGGTTGTTGCAATTATGGAATTCTCGGTGGCACTCAGCCGTTTGTGGAGGAAACGCCTGAACGCAAAATATAGTGTCACCGAAAAACGGCCGACTTTCACATTTTTCCGCCTCCAATTGCAATTGCAAGAAAAACTCCATAGTCCAGTAGTTACTATTATTAAAAAGCGAAAATGCTGAGAATATATAAGTGTACCAGGCCTACTTTCAGAGCAATGCGACATTCTTTTATAGTTGCCACAACTTTATAACGCACTATAGTCGACTTTGAAAGTTTGTTGCAGCAACTTATACTTGCCATATATGCGAGTCTCTGGACTTTGAAATGAATCGAAAATTTAAGTCATTGACACGTGGCCACGTTCGGAAATAAGGCAGTTTTTTGTTTTCAATTATGAAGTATATATAGGGTGAATGATGATACGGTAATCAAAACCGATTTCGAGAAGGGAATTTGGTCATTTGAAAGATGGGAACAGTGGAGTCCCCCTGTATTAATTTAGAAGTGATGAAGGATTTTCTACAGTAAAACTAAAAAATCACTTTGATAGCTACATTTCCTAATCATGTTTTATAACAGAATGACCATTTAAAACAATGGTATATAGCTCATAACACCATGCCTTAGGATGAAAAATCATTTTGAAATTTGTACTGCATACAGTAATAGGCAATAAAAATTACGAAAAATTTAAGTAGATTGTAATGGAAATGTTGTGAAATTTGAGGAGATATGCTGATAGGACATTCGCTATGGTAAATTAGTTTACAAGGACAACCGGAGGACAGTAAAATGGTCTCGGTCTTTGATTCACGTTTAAATCAATTATAGTTTTTTGCCACATATACTTTGCTTTTTAAGTTGCAGAGGAATTTTCTGTGCGTATATGCTACGTATTGTTGATGCGAAATCCTTGTTCCATGACCCAGCTTCTACTTACGTATATTGTACGTCTGTGATAATGATGCACATGCCTCAACTCAACCTAGCAGATGTGCATATATTAATTTAAATGTTGAATATTTGTGATTAGGTATATCTCGTTCGATGTCTAAAACGTTCTTTTAAAGCTTCAAATCAATAACATTTCCTCCATATTTATAGTTGTATATTTAAGCTACTACTTTCTTTCAGATCTGGTAAATAGGTTCGCTATATAAATACGTAGTAATATACAAGATCTTTAATTTGCTAGAATTTTCGCAAACTGAACTTGTAAACAAATTAACTTTACAGAATTAACAACCAAAAGATTCGGCAATAAGGTCAAGTGAAATTAAGAGATGTGCTGGTGAAAATTTGCAAAATATGTAAGTTTTCCTATCGTATTCAAGAATTTTAATTCAATTAGACTATATAAATTACTCGGAATCGATGCATGCATTTTTCCATGCATATACAGTAGTCAGGTGAAATACTTTCTAACCTCTTGCCTATGTGTTTTATAATGGGGAGATGCAATATACCAACTGCAGCAAGTGGAAATTCCGAGATATTTCAATTTATTATTGAATGTTCAACCTTTTTTTCAATCATTAAAATACGTTGAACCCCCCCCCCCCCAATGAAGGAAATAAAACTACAGTAGGACCCGCTTATAGCGTCTCCCGCTTACAACGTTATTCCGCTTATAACATACAAATCCAATTTAACAGATTTTCAGAATTCCCACAAAAAGTGCGCATTTCCAAATCCCGCTTATAACGTTGAAAAATTTTGCATTTGGCCGCAACGCTATATCGAGGTCCTACTGTAATACAGAAATCTGCAAGAAGATCGAAAATATTCTTTTAGTTTATCGTCAGATTATTAATTAATGTATGCACCAAGGAGCGGCACAGAGTTGAATTTTGGACTCGGGTCAAGTTGCACAGTATAAATAGGGGAAAAAATAGTGGAAAAATAAAACAGGGACGGAGCGTGTGCATGGACTGGACTGAACGTCTCGCTTCGTCAGTTTGGAGGAAGAGAGAGAGAACTTCATAGATAGAGCGAGAGAAAAGTTTGCAAGACGAAAACTGCGAGGAAGCGAAGTTGAAAAGTGGCAAAGTGAAGTCGGTGCTATAGCTTGTCACGCTTGACCCATTTCATTTTCATTTCCCTCTCAGCCTGGCCGTGCCGTATCCCCCCCACATACTCTACTCTATACCACTTACCTGTTGCTTCGATTGGTGGAGGATGCCGCCCAGTGACGTCACCAACTCTGGGCGTCACCTGGTGCCCGTCAGCCGCACCAAAGTTTGCAAACTGCACACTGCTTCGGAGTAACTTCAAAGCTGGTCCTGCACTTGCCACCGAGCTCTCTTTCGCACCAGTTGGTGCCGTTTATTTCAGCGCTTTTCGAAAATTGACACCACATTTGCGAGTTCAGAGCAATTTATACGTACTTATTGAAGGAAGAGAAAAGAGAAGAGAGAGTTACACTCATGAGGACCAACATTGATTCATCGTCACAATGATTACGGACTACGGCGCCTCGCCACCAGCCCTAAGCCCTTACTCTCAAACGGACTTGCACAATTATAAACCAACATCATCGCCATCTTCTTCCTGCTCTTCGTCTTCCCAACAGTCCAGATTCGACTCGAGTCCTGGAATCATGGTGTCAGAAGATGGGTGGGCAGCTTGGACTGCGGCGGCTAAATGTGGCAGTCCTGGTGGTGGTGGTAGTGGTGGTGGTGCAAGTGGAGGAGGTGCAAACCATCATCACCAAAACCACCAAATGCAACAGCAATCTCAAGCGAACCACCTGCAGTTAGATTCCGATCTCTGCTCTGCAAGGATGATGCCCATCTCCCCAATGCCCATGTCGTCAACAGCTGGACCTCCTGCTGTAGACTGCAAGGGCACTTCCGGCGCTGGTCCCGGTGCTGGGGGAGGGGAAAGGTGCAGCCCTTGTCCAGGTGGGCCGAGAGCGAAAGAACAGAGGATCAGAAGACCAATGAATGCCTTCATGGTTTGGGCTAAAGTGGAAAGAAAGAGGCTTGCTGATGAAAATCCAGACCTTCATAATGCAGATTTGAGCAAAATGCTTGGTAAGTTACTTGATCCTTATGTAAAATATCATTTTTTGAGGAGGAGAGGTGAAAATCAAAGGAAACTTAATTTTTCAATGGATATAGAAAGCTACTTGTTACGTGAAGTATATATGTGCTTTATGTGCACGTGCTGAACCCGGTGAATAACGATAATCGCTTGATTTTTAAAATGTAGGTGTATATGGTATAGTATATAAAACGTATGTTTGCCACGCTGTTATATATACTGTGTGCATAGAGCTGTGTATTTCATGCAGTGCTCCCACGTAACAGTCAAACAAAATCGTTTTGTTTGAATGTTTTCCATGTGTACAATGCAGTAGAAGTCTGTCTTCTATTGGCGTGTGCATATATACAATATACAAGTATGTGAATTTATACACGCACACACTTGTGCCTACATGTATATGTATATCGTGCATGCGATCGTGACGAGTTGAAGTCACTTGAATTCATCTGTCTTATGCACAGGATTTTGTCAGTTTTTGATTGCATGGTCACAAACAATAATGTGCTGTGTCAATGTCATCGTAATGTTAAAATAATTAATTATATATCTGATAAGGTTGTTGTGTTTTCATTGACTTGTCAGCTCGAATTATTAATAGGCCTACATGTCATTTTAACTTTCTCGATGTGGCAAAAGTACAACAGTCATATTTAGTGTTATTTGCAACGGAAATGTTAAGCCTAATAATTTCAGAGCCTCGAATTCTTAAACTCTTACTTGATCTCGATCGTTCATATCGCTTTTCCTTATTAATTATCTAGACAATACTTCGAAATACCGTTTGTTTTATTCACGAATATTAAATTCAATCATTATTTGAAACCAGAAAAATGTGAATCTTATAAATCTGACAATATATGACAGAATGAATTTAATATCCTAAATTTTACTTGCTAGAAACTATATACTGTGCATAGATATAGTGCTACATATATGCGTGCAGTGAAATATGAGGGTGATTCATAAGTTGGAGAATGTGAGTTCAACGGGTTACTCCTCTTTTTTTTGTTTTGCGGGGTTTGTTTCATTTGACAATCACGTTTGGTGCATGCAGCATATACGTATGTATATGGGATCAATTTTTTTTAGTCACGTGTCAAATTGGCACCCGTGTTGGGAATTTGGCATCTATTTGGAACACAGCGTGCGGGCCCCTTTGTGATGGACGACGGTGATAAGCCTAATTGCACGCCACTCCTACTAAACTCCACCCCCCAACGAAGTTTAGGCTGATGCTCGATGCTGACATTCGCCCTTATATGTTTATGAAATATTCTCTCGTGATTACACAGAGAGCATGTTTACGAAAGTACGCCTAACTTTGAACTGGCTTTGCTCTTCATTTCACCAAGGATTTCGCACTCGCTTATATATAATAAATGTCAGATTAAATGTGTTCCTATAATGCGCATGCGTGCCACATGTTTACGCCTTCTATAACGTGCAGACTGTTTACACAACGCTCTTCATAAAGCCTGACTTCACATGTAAAAATGCTCTAACTCAATAACAAGGAAGTGCTGCGCAGCAAATTCTCAGTGCTCGCGATATTGGGGATCATTCGTAAATAATGTCGTTCATTAAAGATGGCTGCGATTTTGATAGTCGTTTCAACACGTGCGTGTCACCATTTTTCAGTTGCGAATTGCCACCATCAGGGCGTCATCCGGTGTCCTAGGTATTATGTATAGCTTCTACCTGTGTAATTCCAAGAGGCACAAAGTAATTTAGCTTATAAGCGACAAAATTCATTTCCTTTTGCAAAATACTGACTTGCTTTTTATTAATTGATATGCCCGTGCGTAATTATATAATATCTGCTAAACTGCGTTTGAAAATTAAATAAAGCAAAGACAAGCAATTATATTGTTAATCTAGTTGTTAATGAAAACAATTTCCTTTGTATGCAAATGTACGTAAACACTTTAGAGCAAAGTAGTTCAGCATATTCATTAACGTAGGCCTTTATAGTTTGTTGCACTTATTAAAAAAACTTGTTTGCCATTGCAAATTTTGTGCTTGAATTTAACCTATGTAATATATACATTTGTATTTTGAAGATATCATTTCAAAATCCACGTATTTTCATAAAATCGATCTTCAATACTAATGTTTGCTTCCCAACTGCACAGCATATTATATTTGGCTTCTTTGCATTGCACTAGTGACCACAAAGTTTAATTTTCTACAAATTATTCTTGGATGCACATGCAGTTTTTAATTTCAACCAATATTTGATTACATATACCAATTGTTTGTAAGTTGGTGACATGGCTTCCCTTGAATTTTAATTTTGAGTTTCTGGCTTTTATATTTTGATTGTAGTATTTCATTGTGACTTGTTTTCTGCTCGACACCATCACCATCTCTATAAAATTTCACTTTAAATCGAGGGATAACGAATATAATAGGATTACATAAAAACACGAAGGTGTTGCGCAAGGACACAATAATACGTACTAACCAGGCTATGCACTGTATCGATTCCATGCGTTCACCTGTGATTCTGAGTTCCCCAACAGGTGGCGCATTTCTGAAACGGTAAAAAAAGATGGTTTGCCACATAGTAAATACCAATTCATCAACTGTACATGCATCATTTGGGAAGAACACTAAGTTATAACACGTATAAACATGTACCGCTTATCTGTATTAATACTAATTTTTGATTTAGTATGTACTAGGTCTTAGCTATAACAGAGAAAAAAAGAACTGTTCTGATCCCAATTTGCAATAAACCAATTCTGTGCTGTCGTACCCTCTTCCTTTGTTTAGAAAAGACAAAATATTAGAATAACACAAATTCCGCTGACATTATGACAATAATTTATTACTCAACTTTCAAAGTACAACAAAATTCATCGGTAAAGCCTTAGATATATGAATACATGTCAATACTTAGTAGGGCTTCCTTTGACATCAATTGCTGTGCGGATTTGGTGCAGAATATAGTGAATAAGGTTTTTCCATTCACTGGGTGATACATCTGATCAAATCGACAACAGAACATTTGGTCTTTAATTCTTGAACGCACAATGGGTTATCGTTCATGAGATTTTGTTTCACTATCTCCCACAAATCTGGATTATGATTAAGTCTGGAGAATTTGGAGGCCAAGGCATACTGTGGAAAAATTATGACTATAGAAAACTTGTGGACTTTGATGTTTGTGCAAGTGCATTATCTTGCTGAAAAATGAATTTATTTTAACAGTTCTTAGTATACACCAGTTGAACGCGTACATCCCCACACCATGATTCCTGTTGAAAATTTAACAGAGCGCATCCATGTGCTGGGAATTCAATTTTGTATACACCTATTGTTCCTTGGTCATCAAAAGACAAACAGAATTTGGATTCTTCTCTGAATTGTTAATACTTTATTCCAATCTTAAACCGTCTAATGAGCTCTTTCCTTTCACCAATCATGGTGTTTTGTCTTTTGAAGTGAATTCAAAAATGGTTTTATGTTGCACAGCGCTTCATTTCAAAATCATGTAAACGTCGCAGTGCAGTATGATGGGAGACATTAGTTCCAACCTTTTTCTAAAAAAAAATTGAAAAAAGTTTGGCTTTTAAAGCGATTTTCGGTTACTTCGTGTGTATAGTTAACAGTTTTCGACCACCATTGTGTCTCTTTGTTTCAAATCCTTGACCAGATTCATAATGTTTTAGGATTTTGTACACTGTATGATTGCATTCGACGATAGCTGCGATTTATTTGTAGTTTTTCCCCACCACTTTCTTAGTTTTGAGATGTCACTTTGACACCCCATGGTGCTCGAAATTAGTGGGCCCATTGATTAAAATAATTAAGGCGACTTATAGTCGTTATTCTGAAATATTGTCTCTTCTAAGCGCACTGTAGCGCATCGACTATTTCGAATTTTATTTTTTTTTGCATATACAAAACTGCTCCTCTTTCCGTATAATTGCATTCTATGTATAGAAATAATATGTTTGATTGATGTGTTATTCAAAAATTTGACATGAAAAATCAAAGTTTAGTTTCCAAGCAACACTGATAGATGGATGTTTGATAGTTTTCTTGTGAACAAACCTTCCAACCGAAATGATATTTGTGAAATAACAGGTGTGTATTTTGTATCCAATCCAATTTGCTCCCAAAGTGATTCTGCAACTTGTCCCAATGAATCACTTTTCAAATACTGTAGGTTATGCGGCCTCAAAACGTACCAAAATGGTCTTGCAGTAAACAAGATGTTTCACATGGTGTACAATTTATTCTTGCTATACCCAAATACTGCAGAGGAAAAATAGCGAACGAGAGTCAATAAATCAGAAGTTTTGATTGCGTGCCCAGACCACCTGCACGTATTTGAAAATACTAGTACAATAACTGAATTCGTTGCATGAATAACCGTAAATTCCGAAGCATAACAATCCCATCAAGGGCACACATTCATTATAACAAATCCAATCAACGAATTCTTCATTTTCTTCCTCATTCGAATGACTATATTTGAATTTACAGTATAGCTTATACATATAAGACATATGATATAACCATGAATTAAAATGGAATTTTTCGCTGTCAAAGAATTATTTCTGATAATTCCATTTCATGGATCAGTCTAAATTTATGCAGCCCATCAGTATCATTTGAAGCAATCAAGATATGGATGTACAGTACTTTATGAGTTATGACGCATTCAAATACGTGAGTTATACGATCTTGTAGAATGGAATTACTCAAATTAGTTTATTGGAAAATGCTAATTATAAGAAATTAAGTGGAGCAATTTAAAAGCCGTGAACAGTTTTAATAAATGTTCTTTTTAAATAACAATGAAAATACGCAATCAAGTGCCCATATTTATATTCGAAATGGAGCGAAGAAGAGATTGGGGATTCTTTATTATTGACATAAACGAGTTACCTCATCTTAAAATAAGTGGAAAATACTTTCTTAATATTATTGATAGTAGAGACAATTGTGGCAGAATGGCCTCAAGAAAAATCTAAACAAAGAAAAACCTCACATGGAGAACTAGAGCCTCATCATGGAGAATACGCCTACTTTTTAGTGACAAATGGCGGTCATTGGTGTGAAAGGTGTGCATGGTGTGCCAGTGAAGCCTATGCAGTATAGGGGTACAGAAAACCACGTTTGTCTCATTCCGTCACATTTGACATGCTAGCGATAACAGCACGTGCCAACGCACCTTCACACCTCATTAATGTTCTCTGGCTATGATGTATATACATATACACTCCTCCTGCCAGACAAACTAATAACACACTTTGCCCTTAACTTTATTTAGAACTATGTATAAAAACATTCTACACCCTGGTTTTCAAGAATACATGCAGCACAAAACAAAGGGCATTTGATTATAAAAGAAGGACTTTCGTGTGCCACTGGTGTAATTATAAAACATGTCAAAATGTATGAAATTGTTTTTCCCAGTTTTTTTATTATTTGTTCATATAATTGGCCTCAAAAAGTTCCAAATGACTTATTGTGAAACGATTTTAAAGTCTTATCAACCATGCCACATTATAGAACATCAAATGGACGAGAGTTAAGGGCATCCGTCTCTAGTTATAAAAATGCGTGATCTCATTTCATTGCAATCTAAACAAATCACTATTATATATCGGGTATCACTTTAATCTCCCGAGTTACTTTGATTTCAGATATCTCGATTTTCTTTTGACCGTTATTGATTTGAGTATTGGGCCAAGATGTCTTTGCGTTTTGTCCAGTAAAGTGTTGGTGCATTTACTAATATATAAATTTTAAATAATCTATACTTTTTACTTCAAAAACCCGTAATGATGCACAGAATCCATCAGATTTGTCTTGCATGATATGTGTATATTGTTTTTGTCCAACACAAACAGCTATTGCACGTGTTGTGCTAGTCCTCAAAACTGTCCAAAGCTTATTGTACGTTATATTTTATTATTGTGATATAATTTCAAATTACAGAAGTTGCATGATGATAAGAATTGATAAGTACCGGAGTGCACCGACCTTATAACAGACCTACTATTGAAACTTTGAACTAGCTGCAACATACCTTTGGGAATTGCGCGAGCGGAAATATATGTGGCACGCGCCAAGAAAATTGCGCGGACAACGGCCCCCTTTATATGAACCTTTCCAACGTGGGTAGCATTGTAATCAGGTCCGAATTCCTGATTCTATTTTGCATGTTGTATCAAATTTTTATGCAAATACTGCAGCTCGTATTTGAAATAGAGTCAAATGTTTCCGAAAGATATAGGGAGAAATACTTTTTACACTCTGTAGCCCTATTTGGAAAGTAGCCGGTGTACACATGGTGTGCATCTATCTATAGCTGTGTAATATAATACAAAGTATAAAAATAAAAATCGAGATTCATGCAATGATTTGACAAGTTTCGGAAATATTATGCTATACATTTCAACTTAATTGAGTTTGCATTTTTCAAACGAATAGTTTTCAGGTGCTTGTATAAACTGAATTAAGTGCATGCAATCCTTATTTCGCTTTCAATACTATATTAAAACATTAATTTAGCAAATTTTGTTGGTGAAATATGCTGTTTAGGCCTATTATCACTGAGGAAAATTTGACACTCCTTTTTCCCTGAACGATCGTAATTAAGTTACTTTCCATTAAAATGTTTGCAACTATAAGCAAGCTGGTAAATTAAACGGCTTACCCTTTTTAAATAAACATTCATACGCAATATAAATTATAATCGTTCCAATGTTTCGTCAAAATATTCTTTGAAAAAGATTCGGAGGTGTGCGTGGATTAAATACACAAGATTGGCATATCAGTTGGGCTTTTGCACTATGTTTACTGGAAATTCCGAACCTATAAATATAGGCTACACGGTATTTCGTATAAAATTATGTTGAATTTATACAATGTGCGAAGTAGTTTGGCGAATCAGAATTTATAGAAACAAATGCAGCATCATTAATTTTGTGATTGCTGAGGTGCCATTTGTGTTTTCCCGTCAGTAATAAAATATTTCATTGCTTCACTTCAACTCGATGCCATTTTTCACATAATAAATTCAGAATATGACAGGGATTCGTAAATGAAAACCATAATAGCATACATAATGCGATAGCATATCGTATAGAAAGATTTATTTGCAGTAATTAATTTGACAAATGAATAGACATTTTTGTTGCTTACTCAGTTGCAACGGCTACATTTACATTGGTTATGTTGATGTTGAAAATTTATTTCCCTCTATGGAATCCTGAATATTTTGTAGCATTAAATTTTCCTGTCTTCGCCGCTAGGAGGCGCTCGTCGTGTTTCACCATTAATTGGGCCACGGTAATACTGATATTTGTTCAAATGGAGGAGTGCCTTGAGGGAAGGTGGGGGAGGGGGGTCTTGACTCTTGAGGGCGAGGGCGGTGTTTTCTTCTGAGAAAGTTGCAAGTTTACTCCCCGTTCCGGTCGAAGCAAGATTGATGACGCAGGGGTTAAAAGTCACCCCTGTAGTACTACTTTCCGTCATGCAACATGGGGGAAGGGGGGAGGTCCAGGAGGTCTTGTGCAATCTTTGTGGAAAATGTTAAGAATTTTCTTCCGGGAACAGATTGATCGTAAATCGTTTCCAGCTTTCCATCAAAGTGCAGTCAACCAATTTGTGTAACGATGTCTAACCTTGTACCAAAACGGAGACAAGCATAATAAGCCCGTGCGATTGTGTGTAATATGCAAAGGAATAAGTATGCTATGAAATTATCAGAATGGCAATGGGACACTTTAGGTAAGCCTAGCGAAAATATGTAGCATAACACAAAATTGAAACTTTCAGAAACACTCTAAGAAATTTTTTTAAATATCTAAACTAAAAAATGCAATGAGTTCATTATTATTTCGGGGAAATGTAAAAATTCTCCAAATCAAAGTACTATATAACTATTCTGTAAAATGTGTGAATTCATAACTGCATGCCTTATGAATAAAAGTTTCTTCCCATCGATATTCTCTTCGAATTGGTTGCAAAATAAAAAAAAATAGCTAGGTACAACGTACGAGCGTTAAAGCAAATTGGCTAATCATTTTTTTAAATTTCTGTTTTCACTGGCTAGAAATCAAAACTCCAATTTGTTTATATCTGGCGCAGAACAATTTTGCCAAATAAAGACGATGAAGTTTTGATATCAATTATATCTGCCAGTAAAACAAATGCGATATATTTCGATTCCTCAGGATTTCGCATATTTACTTGCTATAGAAAAAATAAGAGATGAAAACGTAGACAAAAATTGTACAATATACAGTATACTGCCACTGACATCAAAATAAAACAAAACCAACAAACAGGAAATTTTGTGTTCGTCACAGAACAAACTTTTCCCAATTGCGAAATTGGATAATATTTGTTTTCTTGTGATGGAGATCCGAGAACCGAAGCTCTGGATGTGAAATTGGGCCGTTTTTTTCAATTTACTCAAAAGGTTTTTCACTAGTTGCTTCAAATTCTCCTTGCTAATTTGAACGAAAATGAATGCAAGGTAATCGAATATGAACGCATAGCCTATACCAAATTTGAAACTTGATTATTTCCGATACAGGAAACGGTGGTATGCGATGCCCGAATGGGACAATCTTGTATAACATACAGATTAGGATAGATGGGAACGAAGAGGAGGGTTTGGCCGATGACCTCTCTAACTCTTTGGATGACCCTGCAGGACACCACTTCCTGCGTTTTATCCAAACACAATGCTCTGGCCACATCTCGAGCCGGGGTTAAGCTCGGTGGATTGCCCTTTTGTCGGGGTACAGGTGATGCCAAACCCCATCCCCTGCGAGGCAACTTCCGCGAGTTGCAGCTACGTGTTTTAGCTAAAGTACAGAATACAAATATAAGGTGTCCGGTGATATGTGAAAATACCTCACAGTCGATCGCCTTGCCAATTGACGGAACGAACAGGTATATAAAGAGAGAATTTTTCAAGTCACGGCCGAGAGCGAGCTCAAAGTCAAGGGTCCCAATTCCCATCTACTGCATGCATAGACGTATACGTGCGTGCAGAGGCAAAAAATTCTTTATGAGAGAAAGAGAGAAGGGATAAATAAAAGAAACGCAATCAGGACGGTGATAATAGCAGTAGAGTAGAGAGAATACAGTATTTGGGAATGAAGGAGTACATGTAGAGGTACGGGTCATGCGCTCCACTTGCGCAGGGAGTTTGTGGCCTGTGGGCGACGGCGACGGCGACGGCTCCGCTCGGCCGACCCCGGCCCAGAATCCCAACACCGAATTAGCCAAGCAAGGACAATCTACCGAAACTGAACGGGCAAAATGCCTGCCTGACTTGGTAGTATACTTATACGCCCACGCTGACTATACTATGGGGTAGTCAATCAAAATCCCAACTTCTTTCAAAAAGTAATTTTAATAATAATGGTTAATTCATTTAAACAGACAACCAATGACACAGAATGGCGTCAGTTCGGCAAATTGTATGCATGAATTAACCGATGAAATATAGTCCAAATTGTGTAAATGTCATACAATATCCAATGTAAATTGCATGATTAAATCAAATTCAGCCTTAAAGTAAAGCCCCCATATAATAAATTAATAGATTCCTTTCCGGAAGTCGACGAAAATGCACGTGCGCGTGCGGTTTTTATTTTTATTTTAAATTGCAATTAAAATGATCGCGAAATGGCGCTGAAATCTCGTCATGAAACACTAGCCCATGATCATCATCACAAAATCACGAACAGAGTTGCTTATAAAACGATCTGACTCCGCGTTTTTGTGTGTTGATGCGGACATGGGGTAGAGTTGTTGCTTTTTCAGTCGTATTTTAATGAATAAAATTTTGTTTTCGCTGGAAAAAAACGATGCGCGCAGAGACGGAAATCTATTAATTTATTATATGGGGCCTAAGCTGCGGGCACAAGTGCAGTGAAAACAGCCCTGAAATGGCCGCATTATATGAGGGTGTGCAAGAGGGTATGGTTGAAAAGTAACTTGTTTCTTTATGAAAGCCTTCTTTTCTTTTAAATGCATTGCATCAAGAGAGGATTTTATACATTTATACTTGTACATCACTCAATCATGACTCGGTAGATGCACGTCATCTAAATGTTAATGTTACCCTTTGTATAGGGTACTTACGACACAATTTTAATGAAGTTAAACTTATGGTCTGGTTGCTGATAAAGCTAGGTGGCAAGAATATGCATCCTGTTCCTATTTGTTTCTTTATCACTGCATGGAAAACAGCATTATATGTATATCTTCATTAGGAACGCATACGAGTACTTAATAAATGATCAATGAAAAGGTGTGGGGAGCATGAATTATGGATGTCACATTTTATATACTTAGGTGCTACTTAAAAAACTAAGCGTTTGGGGACATGGGTTACTAGGAACTTTGTCTTCTTTTTATGCAGGGAATATGCCACTGTCAGTTTGTCCCTCACTGTACCGCTTCTCTGCATAATTTTTGATTATACAGTAGGACCTCGATATAGCGTTGCGGTCAAATGCAAGATTTTTCAACATTATAAGCGGGATTTGTTAAATGCGGACTTTTTTTGTTGGCATGCTGAAAATCTGTTAAATTGGATTTGTATGTTATAAGCGGAATAAAGTTGTAAGCGGGAGACGCTATAAGCGGGTCCTACTGACGTCATGTTCATACAAACCAGGGGGACAATCACGGGTTAATGATGCATGTATAATAATCGTAATGTTTGCTTAATTGCACATGAATATTTATTTATGCGAGGGATTCATACTGTTTATAGAGATCGCCACTGACTATAGAGCAACCTTGCAAATGGTAAACCAATTACGAACTTAGTTAGATTCTCCTCAAGATCCAGCTTATACATAATTCTCAGATGTTAGTTTCAGAATATTGTTGTCTAATCGAGGATTAGAAAATTCTCTGTAGTGACCTTCGTTTGTAACCAGTATTGCATGACTTTTGCATTTAACTTAGATTTAGTAAATTATAGGTCTACATATAAAAAATATTTTGCTCATTCCAAGAAGTGCTCTGTATGGTAATGAGCAACTTTTGGAGTGACATTTAATTGACTGTCTTAATGTAAGATTACCATTATACCATTCATTCTCTTAATAAGATTCCTGGTATTATTCAATAAAATATATGCCTGAAATCATATGCAGTATATGTGTATAATTACAAAATATTGCTACAGTTATGGAAATTAAGAGAATACCCGATACTGATGCAAATTGCATATATTATTCGTCTTCAGTTGTCATTTATACAAGCTACATAATCAAATTCGGAGCTGCTTCGCACCCCAACTACATACGTACATGCGTGTTTGATCTTTTGCCATATGCATATGTTTAACTTTTCCTTCAAACTGTCATGACGTTTTTACCAATTGCATGTACATATTATAATTATGCACCTTAATGAATAGTGTAATAAAATTATTTGGCATGTTAGACAATGAATATGGATCGGCAATTTATGCGTTGAAACGCAATATGGATAAAGTTAGGCCCCATAAAGTTAATTAATAGATTTCCGTCCGGAAATCGGCGAAAATGGATGCGCGCGCGCGGATTTTATTTTTATTTTTTTATTATTTTTTATTCTAAATTGCTATTATTTGATCGCGAAGTGGCACTGAAACCTCGTCATGAAGCCCTAGCCCTGATCATCATCACGAAATCTCCAATAGTTTTGCCTATAAAACGATCTGACTCGCGTTTTTGTGTGTTAACGCGGACATGGAGTAGTGTTTTTGCTTTTTCAGCCGTATTTTAGTGAATAATTTTTTTTTGCTTGAAAAAAACCGGTGCGCGCGGGGACGGGAATCTATTAATTAACTATATGGGGCCTTAAATGTGCAGTATGTAATAGTTGGTAAATAGAGTGTGCAGTTTTATTTTACGTAATAAATTCTTAATTTAAAAGGCTGCATAAAGCTTAATTTAATACTTCTATGCACTTGTTCACTGCATAAAATTTGTTCGTTGGATTGTTTTAATTGTTTTATAATTTTATGTTAAGCGTATCCTCCGTGATTCGAACTAATTCGGATCATTGACTGTTAGGATCAACGAATTTCGATTTATTTTAAGTTTATTGGTCTCGGTAGATCAAAGATCCAGTGTCCCAGAATCTTTATTTCATCTTTTATTAGAAACCTTGCAACCTCCTTGGTTAAAATAGTCGCAACGCGACAACAACAATTAAAATAAAATTGCCCACGTAAACACAATCCACTGAATATATTAGAAATATATTTTGAAACTGTTACTAACATACTTGTACTACATTATGTACTGGGAAAGGGCAAAATAAAAAGAGGAATAATTTGTAAAAGTACAGTGTTTCTTTTCTATTGTGGGAAATGTAATAGCATCAAATATTTTCCCTGCCATTTCTGCGAGCTCTTGGCTCAATTGTGGGACTAATTTATTAAGAAGGAAGTTGGATGGACAGTTGAGTTTGTGTCGCATCTATTTAACGATTTACCCGTGTACCATAGAAGGTCCTCTTTTTTTCCATTCTCCATGTTCTGTGCAAAATGCCCCCAACTGCGACAAAGGTTTCTATTGGCTGCACGGGTCGGCGCACGCTACAGTGTAGTGTCTTTCATTGTGCACTTCCGCCCCAAGTAGTGCGTTTTGTGACTGTCTTGTCTGGCATATTAGCGCGTATCCTGTCCTATTGTGTTTCACAGTGCCCCTTTGCCATCCCTACTTACTTTATGTAGCAAGTAGTGTATATACTTGTATACGTATGTACGAGTACAAGTGGAGCGAGTCAAGAGTGACAACCTGAATGAATGTGTCCGTTTTTTTTCTTTTCTTTCCCTTTCTTTCTTTAGGGAAAAAATGGCGCAGTCTGACCCCATCCGACCGAAGACCTTACGTGGAGGAAGCGGAACGTCTTCGAGTTCTTCATATGCAGGAACACCCAAACTACAAGTACCGTCCTAGAAGACGCAAACATGGTAAACGAGGTGGTCGAAGAGGTGAACTGAGCGGAAGGCCGCAGCCTCAGCAACCTCCTCAAGGATCGCTGCAGGGTCGAGTGATAGGAGGATCACCGGGACAAGGATCAAGCTCACTACCACCTGCCTGCACCCTTCCAGGCTACGGTGGGGGATTCGTCAGAGGTGCTTCCTCGCCCTTCTGCGGCATGCAAACACCCGAGTCTTCCCCTCATGGAAGTCCCGAGCCAGACGTGAACGGAGTGAAGCAAGAAGGTGCTAGATTGAGTCCTCGCAGGATGTTCCGTGGAGAGTGCCATGGAGGATCATCGTCATCATCTTCGGTGGCAGTAGCCGCTTCCACAGCAGCTGCCCATGTCCATGTCCATGTGCACTGTGGGGAGCTGGACAGAGTGCAGGGTCTTCCAACGCCTGAAATGTCTCCCATGGACCCTGAGAAGGATGCGTTCACTTTTTCTGCTGGTGGCTCATCTTCATCGCCTTCTTCGTCTTCGTCTTCCACCGAAGGTGGCGTCGATGGTCACTGTGTTGGACGAGGTGGTTTCTCAAGACCCTTGCCTTATCGGTCACGTCTGAACATGAACTTGCCCACCTTGCGAGCGCTGGTCAGCCAGAGACCGCTTAACGGTTACAGCAACTCCCAGTACCACGCTGCTGCACATCATCAGCAACATTTAGGTGGTGGTCAACATTATCATTCGTCTCCTCTAGCCCATCAGCATCAGAATCATCATCATCATCAGCAGCAGCAGCAGCAGCAACAGCAGCAGCACCACCACCATCACCTGAGTCGGCAACATGCAGTAACTACGTTCTACCCACCAGTAGAAGGCCCAGTGTCACTATCGTCTGGTGATCGGAACCCATGTGCTCTTCAAGCTATTCAGTCCACGCCTTACTCTTTCCCACCAAGTTCAATTCATGGTTTCGCTCATTCCTCAACTTACGTTCCATATCGCCCGGAAGCCGTGGAACAGTTTGCGGACGCCGAGATGCTAGATGATGTGGATAGGGCCGAGTTTGACCAGTACCTGAAAGGTGCTGGAACGGGAGGTACGGGATCAGTTGGAGGAGCACAAGGATCAGGACAGGACACAAATCACAACTACCAACATGCAGCAGCTTCATCTCCCGACGGTAACGTTCACTCCATGGTTAATGGCAACGGATGCTACATGGTGGACCCTATAAAACACGGCATTGCTTTCCACCAAAACCAGGTTTCATACGAGCCTGCAGCAGGCTACAATGTAGGTGACTGTTCTTCGTCACCAACTAAGACGGACGACTATGAATGTTCTAGTCTGATTTCTGCGCTCGCAAACGTTCGCAAGATCTCCTTCGACAACTGACTGCTATCATTTAACTTGCCTTGTAGGGCCTAAACCACCTTTCCCCACAAAGGAAACAACCGTCCATTTTACTATTATATACTCCAGTGGGAATTCCAGATGTTGAAATATATCTTGTATACATATATGTATATATTATAGAAGAGCTCCGTCCCGGTGCCGAGTCTTCCTTCCGTTCGGTACATAGTGCTGATCGTGTGAAAGAAATTGGAATTGTCCCGTCCGTGACAAACGTAGGGTGTTTCGAAAGTCTGTACCTATATTTTTGCATCAAGTACGGATGGCCGGTACCTTACTTAAGATTCTTTTCATGGCGCCTATAGCTGCTTAATTGGCTAGACTGTATATCTCAATTGACTTCAAAATGTAAAACCCTATATAGATATTCAGAAAATAAAATTTATGAATTGCAAAACTGTAATAGATATTTAATGCATAATATAGAGGGTAAAGATAAAGTCCGTTGCCCCCCCCCCCC
>WWPM01012946.1:0-14598 GCA_023279145.1 Glomeris maerens | reverse complement strand
CCCTCATATTTGTATTTTTTTGACCGACTTCTGGTTGGCCGATTCTAATTATTTTTTGCCCAAAATTAGGATGCTCAGTAAGGTTTGTAAAAATGCAATCATTTCAATTTTTGGCCCATTCAAAATTTGGCAAAGGGCACTTTTGTATATCTCCGCAATGGGTTGGGATAAATTAAAAATTTCAACGGATTCTGAATAGTCTTTTAAAATTGTTGGCTAGAAAAAAAAACAGGAATTTTTCGTATTTGTTTGAAAGTATAAAAGTAAAAAAACTTTTGAATTATTGTATCAATGGAAACACAGAAGTGCAGCTAATTTGTTCGATTTTCAATTTGGAACAGCATCTAGACCGATTGCACGAAAAATACAAAATTGGTGTGAAAGTGACAACAAGAATCGGCTTTGCATGAGAATATTGGGGGTCACTTTTGTGTTAGTTAAAGGTCACACGACGTGAAAACAGAAAACCTTTATTTTGGGAATATGTTCAATACAACGAGAGTTGAGTTCCTCAAAATTAGTCCATCCGATGCTTAATTGGACCCAACAGAAATATGAATTATACTTTTCTTCGCTTTTTACATAATTAAGAGGCATCAGTAAGCTTGGAATTTGTCTTTAAAGGTGAACTGACATTGATTTGTAACCCCCCTTGGATTTTACACCATGCAATGTACGAATAAAATAAATACTATGATATCTCTTCTTTTATTTTTAAAAACATTATTTAGAGTTATTTACGGTTGAAGTTTGCTTGTTTTTGGGCCTGTGCGGCGAGGCTATAAGGAGAAAGAGGCTAATATGTAAAGCCTGTGGCATCAAATGTGGCTATGAGGATTACAAGCACATGTGCAGCTGTGCCACGTGCTGTTGCAATCGGTATGCCATACTCGCAAAAACCGGTTGAAAATTTTGACAGACTGGTTCCGCGTGTTCCGATTTCATGTAATTTGGCAATTATTTATCAAATAACGAATCGGTGGAAAATTCCAACAAAAATTTTGCAATACTTAGAGAAAGCTTCTTAATGCTACATAAAAGTTTTAGCCGATTTGGTGAGGCAAAATATTTTCTGTCAGTTCACCTTTAAATATGATGAAATGGTAATATTTGTGGCAGCGAAATGAATTGATAACTTCGCGTATCAAATGCAGAATAACGTTCCAAATTGAAAATCGAAAAAATTAGCCGCACTTCTGTGTTTCCACTGATACAATAATTCAAAAGTTTTTTTACTTTTATAATTTCAAAAAAATACGAAAAATTCCTGTTTTTTTTTCTAGCCAACAATTTTAAAAGACTATTCAGAATCCGTTGAAATTTTTAATTTATCCCAACCCATTGCGGAGATATACAAAAGTGCCCTTTGCCAAATTTTGAATGGGCCAAAAATTGAAATGATTGCATTTTTACAAACCTTACTGAGCGTCCTAATTTTGGGCAAAAAATAATTAGAATCGGCCAACCGGAAGTCGGTCAAAAAAATACAAATATGAGGGAGACAGTTATGATCATCGACTGTACATGCCAACGGGCCGCATAAAATACGCTGGAGGGCCGCATGCGGCCCGCGGGCCGTAGTTTGCCCACCCCTGGTATACAGGGTGATTCAGGAGGAATAGTAAACATTTCAAGGGGTGATACTACATCACATTTGCAACGAAAAACGCCATATAACATATGGGGCAATTCGGCATGGTTGCTGAGATAATGCCGATTGCAATAAATATCGATATTTTGGTACCTTTGCCTATAAAAACGCCTGTATCTTCGAAATTTTTAGTTGCACGATAACCAAAAAAATTCCATTGGAAAGTCCATGAAATTTGGATGGGAACTGTGCAATTTCATTATTGTACCAACAGTATTTCAAGGTAGTATGTAGTTAAAATTGACGATTTCTTGCGGCTCTCATAACTATCTGTACGCATTGCCTACAATGTGTCATACGTCATGAAAACTGCACCATACAGTAGTGAACCATGGCCAAAATTTTAGAGCATTCTGATTTACCGTTTGGGAGAAAAGTACCGAGTACATATGAACTGCAAAAAATGTATCACACAATGCTTAATTTTGTATGGAACAATTTGGTATTCGATTTTGCTAAATCGTCTGCTGCTAAGCTTTGATAGGAATACCAAATGAGAAAAACCAAGATGAGAGCTCTTTTGAATGTTCGTCGTTTTTGCAAGGGCGGATTCTAATGAACGCCTCTGCTCACACCCAAGTTTGCGCGCTAATTTTGATTAAAAAAATGAAATATCCCTTTTGCCCAACCCTCTAATTCACCTGACATTGACCCTTCAACTTGTTTTAATTCCCTGGAAAAAAAGGGACTTGTGAGGAAATTGTTTTTGCGACGTTATTGAGGAAAAGGAAAAAAACGCCAAACACGCAAAACAGTTCTCACTACAAAATTAACACCGGATAAACAAATTTTTTTTGGTTGAATCTTGGTTTACTTAATAGTAAGGACTTCCTTTACACTCTGTTAAAAGCGGAAGGCGGAACTACAAAAACTCGGGCCACAAAAAAATCAGTCTACTTACTTTTGGGTACCCCTCGTATAAATCACCGATGCGCGCACATAATAAAACAATAGGCTGCTTACCTTTGGATCAGTCAGTTTGAGATATTTTTCGGATGTAGGATTAGTTTATCAGTAAAGAAATTGTAAATTACCTGCACTACAGAGGCTATCATAGAATGAAACAAATGCAAAACAATCACTCACTTCTTTTTATAATGATCGAACTTGCTCAAACTTAACAAATTTCTAGTAGAATATTATCAAATTGATATAATCAATTGCTAGCTTATACAAAACAAAAGGCGAAGTAACTACTATACAATGTTCTTCATAAATATAACAAAAAATCATCTCAACATTAGAACATGTGAATTTGCATGACCTTCATTCTGACAAAAAGAACAGAGTGAAATAATAGTATATAGTTGCCTTACAATAAAAATGTAAGAAGCAATAAATCACATATCATGAATAGAAATATGAAATTATGTAACAATGGGCAAGATATTATATTTTGAAAGAACAAAGAGTGACAAAATGCTGCTGGGAACAATTTTCTTCATGAAAGGTTTAAGATAATAATCACAATTTTTCATTTTCACTGGGATGTCTATCCTCAGAGATTTTATCTATATTGGCTAAACACGCAGCTATGATTTTTAGAGACTCCACACCACTCAATAGCTGCCTGAAATAAATTAGAAATGTCTTTAGACAACAATAAATTATACGTAATGGTTAAAATAATGCACTTGATCGAAAATAACCTTAATGTTTGCTCGGCACTTGCAGCTGCTGAAGTTATTCGGTCAGATGCCATTTTAGCTTTCTCTTTTACATTATCCACACAATTTTCTCCACCCATCAACGCGGCGTTTTCTGCTGTTAAACTCATTAATTGCGCCTTCGAAACAAAAAAAGTGTCATATTTTTAATATTGACTTTTAACAAGCTTGTGCTATTTATATACAATGTCCAAGTAATATTACCTGCAACAATTTGATTTCATGTTTCAGCTTCACAACAGCTGCTTCAGCAATGGCTGCTCGTTGCTAGAATCAAGACAAAAACCAACTTAAATAGTAATTTCGTCAGAACACGACAATTACTAAAACACTCCCTAATGTACTAAATTACTGGCCTAGTGTGAACCAGCCTTAATTTATAAGGGCCAAGCAAAATTGAATGAAATATAGATACTTTTGATCTACCTTTGTTGCATAGTACCATGTTTTCATGTTTCTCAACTGGTGTAGGAGAGATTTTTTGAAAACATTAGTTTTAGAGGCATTCCACGCCACATGGGATTAAGGCCCCCAGTCGACAATCACCAAACCCAATGATTTTTTGTGAAATGTATCTTCAATATGTTTGAAGTATTCTTGCAAAATTTCAGGTCCCTATGTTAAATAGTTTCTGATTTATGGCACTTTGAAATCGAGTCTACCAGAGCGCCGAAAATTTTCATGCAAATATATCGCAAGTTTGAAAGGTCATAAAATGGACAATTTTTTATAGTAGAGAGTTCAAATTTGGTATAATTGTTCAATGGTTGCTGAAATTCAACAAAATGTTACACAATTTAATTTGACATCGTTAATTTATTATTTGTAGTGTTATCAATTGGGCTCTGGAGGTTTCTCGGTAATGAGATTTTCGATTTTCAAGAGCTCAAATTACAGAATCCAAATAAAATATCAGTGAAATTTTTTGTTTTGTAATTATTAGTTTCCACGACTTTATGAAAATACTAATTACAGTAGGACCCGCTTATAGCGTCTCCCGCTTACAACGTTTTTCCGCTTATAACATACAAATCCAATTTAACCGATTTTCAGCATGCCTTTTTAGTGTTAGAAAATCCCGCATATAACGAACCCGCTTATAATGAAATCCCGTTTAAGAAGCAGATATTTCGCTGCAACCCATCCTGATAAAACGCTTTTGAAACGTAAATTTGTAGCAGAAGGGGGTATGCAGTAAAAGCTTGCTAATCTCGACCCCGCTGATCCGGACGCCCGCTAATCTGGACTGGGAAAATAATTAAAAAACATAAATAAAACATAATTAAAAACACAAATGATTATTTTGCTCCAACTGTGTAACTATTTCCCTTGTTGAATGTTTTAAAGTACAGTACGTACACATAAAATAAATGTCTGTTATACAGTTTATTGGTTGCTTTTAGCGTATGCAAAACGTTAATAATTTTTTTCCCGGTTAAAAATATGTACTTCGGCTAATCTGGACTTTCATTAATCCGGACGACCTCCAGTCCCACCAAGTCCGGATTAGCGAGCTTTTCCTGTACATATGTTCTAAAAGTTAAAAATAAAAAGTTCTCATAATAAAAAGCTTGTCCGCAACGTTTCCACTTCATTTATTGCAAAAAACAAAAAAATCCGCATTTAACAAATCCCGCTTATAACGCTGAAAAATCTTGCATTTGACAGCAACGCTATATCGAGGTCCTACTGTATACCGAATTTGATAGCTTTTTCTGCGTTTCTTGCCATGTCAAACTTTGCACCGAAGATAAACGGTGTAAAAAAGGCATGTTTTCGGAAGAAAAATTGAAGGTGTCAGACACTATTGACGAATATGAAATTTAGCATGTATAAACTACCATACTTGCAAGTTATTTACAATTAATTTTCATAATTGCGTCTCTTTCCATTTAAAAGCTGTGATTAAAATAAAAAGCCTATTTTCGGGGTTCATCGGTGCTATATTTTTTGCAAGTTTTTGATAAATATTTAGGCCCCATATAATAAATTAATAGATTCCCGGCCGGAATCGACAAAAATGCATTCGCTCCCGGTTTTTATTTTTTTTTATTCTACATTGAAATTAATTTGAACGCGAAGTGTCGCTTAAACCTCATCACGGAGCCCTAGCCCTGATCATCATCACGAAATCTTCAACAGTTTTGCCTGTAAAACGATCGGAATCGCGTTGTTGTGTGTTGACGCGGACACGAGGTAGAGATTTTGCTTTTTCAGCCGTATTTTAATTAATAATAATTGTTTTGCTTGAAAACAACCGGTGCGCGCGGGGCGGGAATCTATTAATTAATTATATACGGCCTTAGTTTTTTTGTCTGATTTTCATCGTTCACATATGAATAGACTGTTTTTATTGAAATTAAAGTACAGAAAAACGTTGATTTCTGCAGAAAATCTACAGGAGAAAGGCCAAAAAACGCCGGATTACCGGATGCGCCGGATTATCAAAGGGCCGGATTATCGAGGGAGGACAGTAGTAAACATTACTGTGAAAGAACAGATATACATCCTGACAGAACAAACATGTATTTCACAATTCGAGGGTGCCGTGGAATACTGTGCTTACTCCTATTGGATTTGTTAATCAGTTAGGACACTATGCCATGGCGCCCTCGAATTGTTTAACATGTACATCAAAAATACGTTCGATGTTTTGACGGTCAGACAGTGCGAGTACATATTGCCTACAACTACTTGCTTCAGCGAATGGTAAATCAATTACACAGATTTTGTCCTGAAACGGTATCCAGCACTTGTTTCTCTTTTTATTTAATGGCCAGATTTGAATATTTTCCTGTCTATTCATGAATTTCACTTCCACATCCATCTCCTCTTCAGACCTATCAATAATGCTTGCAATATACCATTTGGATCTTGAATGTCAGCTGTTAGATCCATTGGTCGAAGCAAGTAGTTAAAGGCAATATGTACTCGCACACCGTCTGACCGTCAAAAGATCTAACGTATTTTTGCGAACAACATGTTTGTACCGTCCGGATGTATATCTGTTCTTACACAGTAATGTTTACTACTTCAATTTTAATAAAAACATTCTATTCATATGTGAACGATGAAAATCAGCAAAAAAAAATAAACGTTAGATCAAATATTTGTCAAAACACTTGCGAAATATGTAGCACCGACAAACCATGAGAATAGGCTTTTTATTTTAATCACAGCTTTTAAATGGAAAGAGACGCAATTATGAAAATTAATTGTAAATAACTTGCAAGTATGGTAGTTTATACATGCCAAATTTCATATTCGTCAATAGTGTCTGACACCTTCAATTTTTTTCCGAAAACATGCCTTTTTTACACCGTTTATCTTCAGTGCAAAGTTCGACACAGCAAGAAACGCAGAAAAAGCTATCGAATTCGGTATAATTAGCATTTTCATAAAGTTGTGGAAACTAACAATTACAAAACAAAAAATTTCATTGATATTTTATTTGGATTCTGAAATATGAGCTCTTGAAAATCGAAAATCTCATTACCGAGAAACCTCCGGAGCCCAATTAGCAACACTACAAATAAAAAATTAACGATGTCAAATTAAATTTTGTAACATTTTGTTGAATTTCAGCAACCATTGAACAAGTATACCAAATTTGAACTCTCTACTATAAAAATTGTCCATTTTATGACCTTTCAAACTTGCGATATATTTGCATGAAAATTATCGGCGCTCTGGTAGACTCGATTTCAAAGTGTCATAAATCAGAAACTATTTAACATAGGGACCTGAAATTTTGCAAGAATTCTTCAAACATATTGTAGATACTTTGTACCAAAAATCATTAGGTTTGGTGATAGTCGACTGGGGCCGAATTCCAAAATCGTCCCATTTGGCGTGGAATGCCTCTTTACTGCTTTTGTACAATTTTGTCTTGGCGCAACTAAGTACGGTATCTCCGTTGTAAAGGAAGGTCAGAACTTCTTATTTCTTGTTAAATTTTATAATGACATTATAAACAAAGGAATTATTTATGAACGATTTCATTATAAACCATTCCAGTCATTGGCCATGCCTCCTACATAGATCTGCACTCACATTCTTCCTATGACTTTAAAATATAGAAAAATAAAATACAAAGGTGACTTCGGTTTACGAGAAACTCAATACGAGCAAATCGGTATAAGAGCACCAATTTTCGTTTTGGATTACTAGAGATGTATCAGTCTGAGAATTGAACATTAAAAACAAATGACCAAATGTCTAGAAAGCGTAACTTAAAGGATTCTGTAAGTGAATGACGTTCGAAACAGAACTGTAAAACAGAAATGCGGGTATTGAGAGAAAAGTTCTCCTTCCAAGCAATTTCCACCCTCATAACAGCTAAGACTCTTCTCTAATGTCAACAACATGGATTCATTGTTATTTACAATACGTGCACATTTCTGATGCTAGAATATTTGCCAATACAAAATAATTTGAAATGGCATTTGCGGGTTGATGGAACGCATCTAGCGCATTTGCTTTATATCCTATAATAAGAAGAATTGTTTCGGTGTACGATCCTTTCGGAATGCGAGCTCGTTACCGGGGAAAAATAAAACTTGTAAACCGAGGTTTCTACTGTAATTTTCTACCTTGCTTTCAGCAGTAATATTTTGAAATTCAAATGATGGCTGGAAGCAAACAACTGACAAGTTGTTGCTCAATCATCATTTGATGGAAAGCAAAAATCTAAACGATGCATATATGGAACCTAGGATGGCAATTTTCACTAAAAACAATTGCATACTTTCCCAAGAATCTGCTGCTATGTAGGCCCCGAATTTCCATTTGTAAACATTTACACTATCAACATTCCATTTGAAATTCAGAATGCTCTCTGGAGCATGAATGAGTAATTCACCACTCCAATGTAGGGGGTGTAACAACATAAAATATTTAATTATGTAATCCCGGTTTTGACGGAGGCCGCCTGGTAGCGGTTGTCGGACACACAGAAGTTTCCCAGGACCACTTTTAAATGCAGGAGGATGAAAACAATCGTAATTATGTTGCACTCACAGTTGAGTTCTCAAGATTTTCTTCAACATGTTGAACCATCTTTTCCAAAGCAGCCGTCTCATCAGCTTCCTTTTTCCGACACAATTCCAATTCTTCCTGCATTCTCAAAACACTGGCAAAAATATATACCGTAAATCCGGGATAATAAGCCCGGGCTTATTTTTATAATTTTTCTTTTTTGACCCGGCTAATTTCCAAGACCGGCTAAATTTCGAGACCGGTTTATTCTGTGAATATCAAGTTACCACGGACGCGTTTATGTAATGCAATATGCAAATCTCAATTTCTCGTGATAAATAAAATTTATAAGAAACAATTTTTTGCGATTTTAATGATAGGAAATGAAAACTGAGAACTGAATTTTTAATTTTTTTAGGTTTAGTGAATTTTTTAGTCGTGTAGATCGGGTAATCCAATTGAAGGGGGCTTATTTTCAAGACCGGCTTATTTTGCACATTTTTATTATTTAACCCGGCTTATTTTCGAGACTGGCGTATTCTCGAGACAGGCTTATTATCCCGGATTTATGGTAATTAAACACGTGCAAACTATCAAGCACGCACATTGCTTTTGTAGCAGAATACACATACCGTTTGGATTCGATGAGTAACGATTCCTGTGTATCACTCAATTGCTGACTTAGCAATGCATTTTCAGCTCTTAACTAGAAAATAAACATTCCACACCTTACTAAGTTTCAACCACAGTTACACTAAAGAAGGTGTATGTTAAATACGATTCGGCAGAGATGCTATCACCATAATACTTGATGCCACATATAAGAAGGTGGAATTTGCAATTTCATGGTTGTTTATGTACACTTAATTCCACTGTCAGTGGATCATTCCATATGAATATTGTGATATCATGCACACATTCATCTTCTGCAATACATCTCATTGAATAAGTTGCGCACCAGGTTTTATAACTTAAACATGGGAATTGTCTTGCTCAGAAAATAGTTTTCGAATAATATTTTATTCGTTCAATTTAATTTTTGTGACAATTATGTTGAATGACCCACCGGTCGTAAACACCAAGTGTACCACTTAATAAATATTAAGTTTATAATAACCACGAAAGAGCATAATACAAAACTGACCATTAGTAAAACGAAATAGAAATAATTCCCTAACAGTTCTGTTTCATAAATTTTTTTTTTGAAGTGGTAGCAACAGGTTACGTAGTTTTAACAAAATTCAAAGTAGTAAAAAACCTATAATCATTGGACATATTGATGCAATGAAAATGTATAACTATCATCTGTTGCTGGCCTCACAATTGCTATTTTACATGAAGACTTGCAAAAAATCGTTCCCATATTTTCTGCAATTCCAATCTCAGGCAAAAATTGTTAAATTGAGAGAGTGAAACAATGACCAGCACCTGTTCAAAGGTACAACCTGCGGAGCTGCCGTCTACGGACCCACCATCACTCTCGAATGAATTTTTGGATGTCTGTGCCATGACCAGAGAGGACTTGGCCATTGCGCCATATTCATGGTTGCTCAGCATCGGCCCGTCCGACAGGAAATCAGGCAAACTGTTTGAAAAAGCACCTTCGCTGCTGGAAGCGCCACCCTGGTGATGCTTCTTGGCCTTGCACTTACTGTCAAAGACCTGGTGATTCTGCACTTTGGCTGTCTTTTTGGGAGGTCCGGCTTCTTGAATCGCCAAAGCGGATTCTTCATTGGAACCGTGAGTCGGAGCCACCACATGGTTATTGTTGTTGATTAAGGTGAAATCCGGCAGGTTGTCAACATCTAACCTCATAGGGCGAACACAATGTCCTTGTTCACAGGTATTGTGCATATGGTGGTCTGAAGAGATAAAGTGGTCCTGGACAAAGTCAGGGAGACCCGTGGAGTACCCTGTAGGCACTGTGCATTGTTCCAAGCACCGAGATCCATCGCCATCTCCCACAATGTTCTTACATTTCGTTGCATTGCTTCTTCCACTGTGTGATCGCAACACGGGGCTGTTGTTGTCCTTTTTCAAGAATTGCTTGAATGAAAATGGATTCTCTTCTCTTTTCAACTTGTCCCCCAAACCTCAAGAGTGAAATTCACAAACAGCATTAATGAAGTAACTGCCAATTTAACAATTCCATGCCAATTACCAAACGAATATTTCTAATATTAGTGCATTCACCATCAAAAAGACATGTTATTAAAATTACTATTCTATTTCGATCACGATGTGCAACAATCGACAAAAGGAATATGTCAATTTTACTACCATCATCGGCAGCTGGAAGGCGTGGTTTTTCTTTTTTACTGGGGATGCACAAATCTGGTTCGGCAAAAATGTCATCGCCAACAATTGCGTTTTCTTCTCGTCTGTAAGAATTTAGCTGCGCACAATCGACTGCATTTTCATCTTCGATTTCACTGCTTTCCGGGCAAGCGTCAGCATCATCACCTCCTCCTTCGGCCATTACAGTAAACAAGGACACAATTGAAGATCGCTAATAATGACCATAATGACAGCATCCATTTTCCACCGAAAGCCGGGAAACGCCATACAGTTGTTCGAGTGAAAGCGCGCCACTGCTGCCATCTGTCGGTGCATGATGAAACAAAATAATGTATAGAAAATGGGATGTGGGGAGGTTCGGTAGCGAGGCTCTGCCTCCTATTGACGTCATAGCTAATAACCACCGCACGAACCACCCCTTGGGGGGTTGTTGTTGTCGAAGGGCACGCTTGTCACGTGAAAACGGCGCCATGTTCGACGGGGATGGGCCGCATCTCTCATTGGACATGCATATACCTCCCTGGTCGGAGTGGTCGGAGCAAGGTGATTTGGCAGCGCTGTGGGCGGTGAAATGGGCGTAGCATGGAAACGAGACTTTAAGACAAAGCGTCGTTATATCTCGACCTTCCAAGAAGTAAGCACGTGAAGTAAGTAATAACGCATGCAATGTTGTTGCGTAGAATGCATGGAAATGGGGCGATAGGAATTATTTCTTGGATAATCACGTGAATTGTTATTGCGCAGCAATTATTTCTGCGCAATATAATAATTGCATCATTTGTTGCAGTGAATATTTCCAACCTATTTGGGTGCTGTTGGTCGCTAAACAAGTTGGTCATTCATTCTTTCAATTGCGTTTATTTGCTAGTGTAGTAACATTGTGAATTTTCTGAGGCTCGCCTATAATTGTTGAGTTTACTTTTATTCGGCATATAGTACTATTAATTTGTACCCATAAAAGGAAGAGTATATGTTGAAGTTGATGGAGAATTGCTTTAATACTTGACGAATATCGCAGTTACCCTAAATAATATGCACTCCACTGAAGTTGGCTCAGGACCAGTGCCTGCATTCTTGGCCAAATTATGGAGACTAGTTGAAGACCAAAGCTGCCAGGAACTGATTTCTTGGAATGCGGTAAGATACATGCACTGGCTGATGCCGTCATTGATGGAAAAATGCTGACCTTGTTTTCGCGCAGAATGGTACAAGCTTCATCATAAAGGATCAGGCTAGGTTTGCCAAGGAGCTTTTGCCGCTGTATTTCAAGCACAACAATATGGCTAGCTTCATCCGTCAATTGAACATGTGTAAGTGTTCGTGAAATTCACAAAGAAAGTGATATTATTGTTTCCAAATTCGGAGTTGTAAATTAGCATTTTCCTGTTTCTGATTATTCCAAAAAATTATACCGAACATTTTGTTCGCTGAATCTATGTGATATGGTTCTATATTACTTTTCTGTGTTGTTGAAGCATGCAGTTGCATATGTACAAGGCTATTTAAAAGCAATATACAGATAGCTTTATGTGTTTTTCGTCAACAGATGGCTTTCGCAAAGTAACAAATGTTGACCAAGGCAGCCTTCGATTTGAAAGCGATGCTATGGAGTTTCAGCATCAGTATTTCTTAAAAGATCATGAATACCTGCTGGAGTTGATCAAAAGAAAAGTACTACATGTTCTGTTGATTCCTAATGCACAAACAAAGTGTTACACTACTTGCGTTATTTTTCTTCTTTTTCCTAGGTTGCTACAGGCAAAACGCCATCAAATGAAGAAACCAAAGTGAAACCTGAAATCTTAAATCGAGTACTTGTTGATGTAAAACATCTTCGCAATAAACAGGAAAATGTTGACTCCAAACTTGCAGGAATGAAACGGTAATGTATATACATATATTTTTAGTAGAAGCATTTCTGTTATATTTTGTAAACAATTAATTAATCTTTTAGAGAAAATGAAGCGCTGTGGAGGGAAATTGCATCCTTGCGGCAGAAGCATGCAAAGCAGCAACAGATTGTTAATAAAGTAAATACATTACAGCCAAGGAATTGCAAGTTTAACCTAGTTTTCGCATTGTTTTTTTTTGTCGCAGCTCATACAATTTTTACTGACTTTTGTCCAACCAAATCGTGGCATGGGACTTAAAAGGAAAATTCCTCTAATGATCAATGACACTGTCCATATGCCGAGCAGACAGATATCGTATGAAAGGAAAAAGACTGGCGGTGAATCTACGTTTCAAAGTGTAAGTATTTCTGATAATTTATTTTATCTCTGTAATGCACATGAGTTGTTGCATCTAAACTAGGCTTTGGATAATGTCGGAGCTCTTGGTGAGTGCGGACCAGTAATACATGATATAACCGATGTTGACGATGCTGGCCAAATTCTGAAGGATGCAGATATGCTAACTTCTGAATCAAATTGTACTATTGATGTCAATTCACCCCATGAAGTGTCACAAGCACCACCATCAAAAGAAATATCTATTCCGACACTGGAAATTGGCAATGGTAGTGTAAGGTTAGAAATGTGTGTTTGTGATCTGATATGTAATATTTATAAAGGGAAATCTTGAAGTGGATCGATATTCCACTGAATTGTAACTCATAATTTGTTTTTCGTGTAAGCATTGAAAATTATTTTATACAAGATTACTGGCTTAGCAAAAAAATAAGGCATATCGGATGTAAATAAAATTGTCTGTTGCCAAGTGAGCAAGTATTTTTCTAATTTCATTAGTTACATTTAAAAGTATTGGTATCTGATATTTTTTTCTCATGTACAAAGTCTCAAAAATATAATATTTCATAAAGTATAATATACTACGAACATGTATTTCACTTTATCCCCTGTCAAACTTTACAATGTTTTCTTTGTAATTTTTTGAAAGTTTCGGAAAAATTCTCATTAAAAATTGTGGAGCTTTGCATTTTCTGTCAATGATATTATGGGCATTTGTTGAAGCTAATTAATATCTTTTGCATGTTAATTAGGTCGGAAGATGCAGTGGACATCACTGACATTGTGTTTCCTCCTGTGGATGAGTTAATTAATGTGGCTGTAAGCAACAAAATACTACAGCCGAATGAAAATGCAGAATTGAGTGACATTCTTGTTCCTGTATCCGACAAGAATTTGAACAAGTAATTTTCGATATTGATTAGATTGTATATAATATTATGGCATATAGTTTATGTATATTGTGTATTGATTGAATAGTTATCATTTTTCGAGCAGGACAGAGTTCGTCGATCATATCGACAACATGCAATCAGAGCTTGATTCAATTAAGGAGATGCTGTCGAGCAGTGGATGCACAATTGATGCCTCAACTTTGCTGGAGGTATCTTATGATATACATTTAAAGGCTTGAATATGGAGTTTGGCTATTGCTTTATCTTTTTGTGACAAACTCAGCTGTCTTTTAGTTTCATGCTTAATGAAAATCATTAGCTTGTTTTATCTTAACACGTGGTTATTTCAGTAAGCTCTGCCCACTGCAATTAGAAAATCTCGCCTGTCAAAAATTGAGACCCATGTGAGGATTAATGCCAAATAATTCAATGGCTTCTCACATTGGCCTTCATTCTGAATTGGTTTCCTCGACCAATAGAAAACATTATGAAATACGTAAATTATACAGTTTGTTGAAATTAAACTACCATGACCCAGTTTATTGAAGAAAACCAATCGCATGCATAATATTGCAGTTTCAAATGCTATCATTTGGAAAGAATACGTTATGGTTATGCGGGTTTGATATCTCATTTCATGATGTTTCCTTAGGCATTTTGCACGTGGGTAATAAATGTAAGGGGTGCTATTCTCAAGGTGTTGGTTTTGACATGATTTGCACTTGTGAGTGCTTCACAATGTGCGTTGTTTTTCCAAAGGCAATGATCAGCTTGCGGCCATTGTACGATGGGTTATCTGAGCCTCCCACCTCTGCATCTGAGGTTCATATGACTTCATCTTAAATTCATTTTGTTTCAGTACA
>WWPM01012938.1:0-11585 GCA_023279145.1 Glomeris maerens | reverse complement strand
TTTGTTTACTTTTATTGTTTTATTAACAGCCTAATTATTTACAAATTATTTGTTAGCTTGAAACTTTAACAAAACTATTTTAGATCTTTGTCAAATTCAAATTCTTTAGTTTCAATTGTCTGCTTAAATCAAAAACCAGATTTCTTAATGCGTCTTTGATTTTGATTTGCTAGATCGAGTTCTACAAAACCATATCGGTTTTTGTAAGCATTCATTCAGCTTCAGTTATCAATAAATGTTCATAGGTGATAACCAAAGATATTAGAACCTTCATCTTTGGCTTTTAGAGCTCATGCTAAATGTTCTTTAATAAAGTCAATTCTGTATGAATCATTAATTTGACCATTAGCATCTTTAAATCTTTCCTCATCTTGAACTCCCATTCCATTTTCTGAAATATAAACTGGAATGTTCTTATAGTTTTTTTGAAGTTCTTTCAAAATCATGTAAACAGCTTTTGGAAATATTTCTCAACCTCTATAGGGTTAATTAGTCGATTCGGCATTATGTATTCACTATAAAAATAGTGAGGTGTAATAGCTCCATTTTCAAAATCAGGAACAAAGTCAATTGCTTTAACTCTATTTGGTTGGTAGAAGTTAACTCCTAAGAAATCAATATTGTATCTCTTGTCTGCTATCAATTCTTTTTCATCTTTGGTAATATCTCATTCAAACTTATATTTCTTTGATAGTTCAATTAACTGTTCAGGATAAGTATTATTTATTATTGGATCTAAGAAACAACGGTATTGAAAGTTTTCCATTGTCTTTGCAGCTTTAATGTCTGCAATGTTTTGACTACGAGGAATTCCAGGAGTTACGTTTAATACAATACCAATTTGTCCATCAAGTTTTAATGCTTTATATTCTTTAACCGCTCTAATATGTGATATTAGTGTGTTTCATTGTACTTGCATTGCTTCTTGTATATTTACATGGTTTGGGTAATGGAAGTCATAAAGATATCCACCTTCAATTGGAACTATTGGTTCGTTATAAGTAACTCATTTCTTTACTTTCTTACCAAATAGTTCAAATGCTGTTCTTGCATAAAAAGCATATGCTTCTATTGATTCCTTATTTGTATAACCACCTTTGTCCATTAGTCACATTGGTGTATCAAAATGAAATAGACCAATGATAGGTTCAATGCCATTTGCAATCATTTCATCAATTACATTATTGTAAAAATCAACAGCTTTCTTATTGACTGTTTTACCATCAGGAATTAATCTTGTTCATTGGATTGATGTTCTTAATGATTCAAGCTTTAATGCTTTTGCAATCTTGATGTCTTCTTTGTATTTGTGATAGAAATCACCCTCAACGTTTTTGAATTCATAGAATCTATTTTTGCTTTCCTCATAGTATTTATCTCATACACTAGCAGATTTGCCATCTTCAAAAAATGCACCTTCTGTTTGAGGTCCTGAAAAAGCGGCTCCTAGAAAAAAATCATTTGGTATTTTGTAATTCATAGTTTGATTATAGAGCCAAGAAATATTTACATAAATTAATGGCGAAATTATTCTGCGACATTCTTTGTATTTTCTTTAATAAAAAAGTTGTAAGCAGCTCCGAATAAATTTCCGTTACTTACATATTTCATTATTCTTATTTCAGTTGTTAATTTGTAATCAAATGCAATGTTGTGCTTGTTGAATGCAACCATTACTTTTTCAAAAAAACCTTTGTTTTCAAATACACCACCAGATACTAACAATGTCTTAGGGTTGAATACATTTACAATACTTGCAAAGTAAACTCCAATTCTTGTAATTCAATTTTCGTATCTTATTTTTGCTTCTTTTGGTGCACTTCCATCGTTCATTGATTCATGAAGCTTAACTGGCTCAATATCAATGCCAGTTACTTCTTTATAATCCCTAAAAGCTCTAGCTGTTGAATGCTGTCTTGCATAGTTTTCGACACTATCAGTTTCAGCATTGTAAGTTAATATGTCTCCAAGTTGGCCAGCAGCACCATCAACACCTAAAGCAAGCTTTCCATTAATTCAGAAAGCTCCACCAATTCCTGTTCCTAATGTCATGGCGATAGTATCATCATTCTTATTGACTTCACCACGTCAAATCGCTCCAACTAATGATGCATGCCCATCATTAATAATATGAACCGGTAGGTTAACAACTTTTTCAACTTCCTTGCCATATGAAACATTGTGATATCATAAATCTTTCGATCATGATTGACTCGATTCTTGAGGACTAATTATTCCAAACATGCTAATTGCTATTCCTTCTATCACATGGTCTTTTCTTGCAAGTTTAAGAAAATCAACTGCTACATTAACTGCTTGTTGAAGTGTTTCAATTGCCGGTACCTTTTCGTAAGCATAGAAGGTTTTATCAGATCCAACAACTCCGCGTTTAATGTAAGTTCCACCAATGTCTAGTGCTAGTAATTTCATAAATAAATTATCACAACATTGAAAACTAAAAATTAACAATTGTGTTCACTCAATAATTGAAATTTAATTGCAATAACAAGTCAAAATATATTATTTCTAAAATTTATAACTAATGGATTGTTCAATTGATTATTATTTGATAATTTTCATTGTTTTATGAATTTATTGGTGACTTGAAATTGTTGAAAATAAATTACAAATTTGAAACAAAAAATTATTCATTAACCATTGCAATTTAATAATCATTACAACACTTATCTCAAAAACATTTTGTTGAAACTTCTAAAAAAAATAACAAAGAATATATTCTTTGTTATTTAATAAACTTATTTATCAGTAATTTCATTTAGCTTAAATTCAACATTTGGAAGTAGAAATTCAAGTAACCCAAGTGAATCATTTGAAATTTGTCCGATTACATTTGATTGTGAATCAAGTGGCATGTTTCCAAGATGAATATCAATTTCGCCTTGGTAGCGTCCAAAGTTAGAATTGTCAATTGTAATTAAACCTTTATTTGACACTTCATATTCATGTTCCAGAGGATCAATGATTATCTTATTATCCATTACATATGGTCTGCTGACATTATCCCTGATGAAAGCACTTGCCATATCAGGACGAGTTGTGTGTTTACCATCAAGCATAGTTTTAACTATCTTATCTAATTTGGGGTTCTTTGATAAATCAAATCTAGTGTAATCAAGATTTACCACACCTTTGTCATAAGCAAGTATTTTGTTTAATGTGCTGTCAAGTATGGTTCTGTCACCTAAGCAGATCATGTCAATATCACTTGAGTTTCTTAATTCAACATATGCATTAAAAGTTGGAACATTACGATGTTCTTCAATATTAGGCAGTCTTAAAAATAGCGGTTGCTCTAGTAGGTCGTCGCCAGGAATTCAAGCTTGGACTTGGAATCCGAGTCTTTTCAGTTTCGCATTTTTTTCATTAAATCATTTTCTATCAAGAGCAGTTCCAATCTTTGGATAGTAATTATGTGACATTAATATCTTTGATGGACTAATACCTTTTTTTATCATTGTGTCGATATCTGTAAACGTAATTGTTGATGCATTAACTACAACGTTTGCGATTTTAGATATTTCCAAAGTTTCGTCAAGTGTAAAGCCTCAGTCAAGTCTAAAATCAGTAACTCCTATTGCAATCAATTGTTTAATACCTTCCACCCCTTTTTTGTATCCTAACTTTTCAAATACTGGAGGATAGACATCTAGCATTACTCTAATGTTTTTAGTCTTTGCAAACTCTGCAAACTTTTTCAAGTTGTCGATGTTAAAGTCGTTTCCACGATCTTGTGTTGCTTCATTACCCAAATTGAAAGTACCAAATACAAGTGGAACACCATGTGCACTCATCTTCTTTATATATTCAAATGAATCATGAAATTTGTCATTATTTAAATTTATTGAAAAACCAATCATATATTTATTATTACTCTCAATAACATTTTATTTTGACATCTATACAAATATTCCTAGTATTAAATAAAAACAAAAAAAGGACTAACGTCCTTTTTTTAAATTAGTCAACTATTTAGCAGACTTTATTTTAGCTTTTTCAGCCATCTTAGCTTTTTTAGCTTCTTCTTTTTGGAATTTAGCTTGTTCAGCCATCGCTGCTTTAAGTTCAGCTAGATCTTTGGCTTCTTGCATTTGTTTTTCTTTATATGCAATTTTGTCCATTTCACGTCATGCTGCATATGCAATTTTTGCAAATGGTAGCATTTCTTGTTGATCAGCTTTTGCTTGAGTTAACATTTCAGCTTTCATGTCTTCTGAAACTAGTCCAGCTTTGATATCTGCTTCAATGTGTCTCTTAGCATCTTTTGAATATGATTTTGCATCTCATAGAGCGATTTCTTCAGGTGCTGCATTTCCTTCTGCTCTACGTTTGCTATTTGTCATAGCATTGTCGATTAGAATGAATGGGAAGTAAACGAAGAATCCAATTAGGAAGGCTCCAGCTGCAAATACCAATGATCAGAATGGTGATTGTAGTCCATTACTTAGAAGAGCTCCAACAAAGAATGGTGCTGTTCAAGGTGTTTGAATGTATGATGGGTAAACAAGTCCTGATGAAACTCCAAATGAAGCTCAGAACAAGATAATTACTGGTGCCATAATAAATGGAACTAGTCATACAAAGTTAATAACAATTGGGAATCCAAATGTTACTGGTTCGTTAATTTGGAACACTCCAGCAGGTGCTGCATATTTTGAAATTTCTTTAAGTTCTCTTCTGTTTGAGAAAACTAGAATTCCAGCAACAAGTGCTAGTGTACATCCAGCTCCACCAATAAATAGGTATGAGTCAAAGAATGATGATGCATATGTTCCCATTGCATCTTGAGCAAGTTCAGGGTTACCAAATGATATGAATAGGTCAACGTTGATTGCAAGTACCCCTAGTCAAACTGGACTAAAGATTCCATTCATAACGTTTGTTCCATGGATTCCGAAGAATCATAGGAATGAAACCATAAATACATATAATAATGCAATTCAAATACCAGCATCTGATGTTACAAATGACATAAATGGTGCTTGAACTAACATGTAGATTAATGCAGCTGTTCCAAATGATCCAGTTGGAACTTTAACAGTTACATAGTTAAAGACAATGATTGCTTCTGGAGCAATGAAGTCTTCACTAATTGTAAACTTAGCTGTTTGATGGTCTCAATTAACTGAAATACTACTTCATGCAATAGAATTATTGTCAATTAGCATTTGGTCAATTGCAAGTGACATTGCAGCATCACTAGCTGTAACATTGCTCATGTCAATGAACAGTTGAGTAATTACTGCGTCAATCGCTTCATTATTTCCAGTTAGTGCAGCGATTTGATCAGATGCTGCATCGTAGTAACCAAATCATGCGTTAAGAACTCCATTTGCTTCATCAATAATATCGATTGTCAATCCTTCGACATCATCGATTTTTACAATTGTTGAATCAGCAAATGTGATTGTTCATTGTTTAGAGTCTGCATTTGAAACATCCTTAACAATAGCTGTAAAATCAATTTGATTTAGTCCACTAACACCATTTGAAGCTTCATAAACAGCTAACGTAGAAACATTATTTCCATCAACAGTTCACATTGTTGAATAGTTTGCTATTGATCAAATTGCTACGTTAAATAGTGAAAAGATAATAAGTGTAAATACCATTGGCAGGAATACTGCAAATGATTTACCAACTGCTGGTGGTACACCATCAGGCAGTTTAACTTCAAGGGCTCTAACATTTGTTAAAACCATGAACAGTTCAGCACCAGCTATTGCTCCAAGAATAGCAACAAGTAGTCCGTTTGAGTCAATGAAGAATTTATTGAAGTTAATCAATATTCCAAATACAGCTAGTGAAGCCATACCAACTAAAATCGGAGATTTGTGTTGTCTTGATAGGGCAATAAAATAACCCATAAGGAAGGCGATGTAAACTGACATCATTCCAAGTGATACAGCATTTAGTGGAGAGAATATCTGCACACCAATTGTTGAAATCTCATCCCAAGCACCATCAGTTCAATCACTAATTGAAGTAATTGAAGCTCCATCTGGTAAATCTTGGAAAGCGTCTCAGTGTGTTGCCATGAATACTCATCCTAACACTGAAACGTTTGCTGAACCTCAACCACCAAAAACTATTGTCGTAAATAGTACACCAAGTGCTCCTGCGATGATTAATGGAATCAATGTTCCAAAAGCATCACGGATAGCTGCTAGATGTCTTTGATTTCCGATTTTACCCATGAAAGGTAATAGTTTTCTATTAAATCAAGATTCCTTTTTTGTTGTTTCAGATCCTGCAGTCGCATCAACTTTTATTTCAGGAGCTTTTTCAGCTTTGTCAGCTTTAGGCGCCTTAGCCACAGTTGATTTTGATTTTACTTCAAGATCTTTTTCTTTTCCGTTCGGCATATTTTTAAACATAGCAAGGCTATGCTATAACAATTAAAATGAAAAAAACACAAAAAAAAGGACACAGGATGAAAAAAACAAACTTTTTTCAAAGTTTGTTTCTATCTAATGTTTGTCAGTTTCAACGCATTTGTGATTCGTTTCTCAAATAGTTTAACAGTCTCTGGTCAAACCGCCATTTGTTTAGGACTCATTAATCCTAGATCATATTGAAGTTGCATAGATTGATATTTTAACAATAGAGTTCTATTTTTGATGTAATATCTTTTTGAAACTGAAGATTTAAGTCCAAATACTGTTGCAATATTTTTCAGTTCTTCATAGAATTTTATTTTTACAATTTCTTTTTTCTGTGAAACCATAAAGCTTCTAATTGTTCATTGATCTTTTGTAAAATACTCAAATGAGAATTCTTTATTATCTGAAAAATCAGTAATTCTGATGGGGACACTTCCGTTTTTCTTGCTAGTTGCTAATATTTTATCTGTGTGCAAATCTTTCTTCTTTGTTTTTATTCCGAGTTGTTCTAAGGCTGTTGATAATAATTTATCAAACACGATTGGTAAACTAGCTTTTATACCGAATTTGAAAGTTGTTCTAATGTATCTTTTTTGTTCATCCATTACAGAGTTGTATTTACCCTTTGAAAATCTATCTCTATTGGTATCAAATGTTTCGTGTGTTGGAAGAGTTGATTCTTTTTTGTCTTTGTTTGTTGCCATGCTATTTATTAAATATTTCTAAATTTAATTCCTTTGATAATTCTTTGTCAAGTTCACTCAAATCAATATTGGTATTGTTTTGACTAATCACTTTCTTAAATCAGAGATATGAAAGCTTTGGTGATCGCTTGAATTCGTTTTCAAAATCAATTCTAACAATTCCATATTTTTTTCTATATCCTGCACTTGGAGAAAAAACATCACAATAAGTTCAAAGTGAATAACCTATTACATTTATGTTATACATTTCTTTTGCTTTTAGTACCTCATCAATGTGAATTTTCAAATAATTTATTCTATCAATATCTCTTACGTAATCATCTGATTGATCTTCCAGATCGCCATATCCGTTTTCCGTAATCATGATTGGAATTCTTGGATACTTATCAGCAAGAGCTTTAAGCCCGGGAATAATCATTCCCGGATCAATTAGTCAATTTCATTTTGTATATTTAGCACCAATTGGGTAAACATTCAGATATTTGTTTTTATTAAATGTTTCAGCATCTTTTTTCCATTGATATTTAGTCAAATCAATACTAGGATCAGCTACATATGCTGGACGGTAATAGTTTCAGCCAATCAAGTCGAGTTTGTTTTGTGAAAGTAGTTCCATATCGGATTTCTGAATTTCAAATTCTAGGTCTTTTGTATCTTCAATGAATTTCAAATATGAATTAGGATAGGTTCCAAGAAAATTCGGGCTAAGAAAAACGTCCATAAATATCTTGTTATACTCAGCAGTCGCCATATCATCAATAGATCCTCTAAAAGATTTGGCAGGAGATCAATCGTGGATTAAACCAAGAAGTGCATCATCATCAATTCAACCTTTAGACTTTGCAATCTTGAATTCTTTTTTGGCCACAGCGTTACATAAATTTAATATGTGAACTGCATTAATAAACTCTTGCATTGATTTTTTTCCTGGCGGGAAATAATCATCAAGATAGCCAGAAAATGCAAATGAAGATGTCTCGTTAGTTGAGTATCAAATTTTTGAATAAGAACCTACGGCTTTATACATTACCTTAACAAAAAACGAAAAATGTTCCAACGCTATTCGAGATGACATCCCTCCAAGTTCCTCAAGTCATAGTGGTGTATCTCAATGGAACAATACAGGAATAATTGGTACATCGTTTTCATAAAATGTTTTAAACATGTCGATGTAGAATCCAAGTCCTTCTAAATTTATTTTGTTAGGTCCTTCGATAACCCTCGATCAATCTACACCATATACAAAACCATTCATTCCGGCATTCTTCATAATCTTTGCATCTTGTTCGAAGCGTGAAATTAGATCTGCCGCGTTTTCAATTGAATTTACTTCTCTTTCAGTTGACCCAGGTTTGGGAATATGGAAATTTTCTTTTGTGTATTTATCTCAAATTGAAGGTTTACGATTTAGTTTGCTTCTACCACCTTCAACTTGAAATGCAACACTTGAAGTTGACCATATGAATTTATTCATATTATTATATTAATCATTATTCTTTGACATTCAAAGAACCATTGCAATATGTGGAATTGCTAAGAATACACAATTTATAATAACAATATGAACACAGAGACTTGAATTGTTATAACTGCAATGCTTTCTATTTTTTTCTTAATTTATCCATTTTTAGCGTGGCAATATGTTAGATGGCAACATAGAACAAAAAACAATTTTGCTGATTGACATTCAACATTGACAAAACTAAGCTGGGGAATATCAATACCATTGTGTTTCCTATCAATGATGACTTGTTTTTGATTAGTAGCAAGTATGTAAAAAACGAAGCATGTTACTTCGTTTTTTTATTGGCACTTATCTTTAATTCTTTATTATCGTTTGTAGATTTTGATTGTTCAAACTGTTTTTCTAAATATTGCAATTCATCTATATAACATGTAGCAAGATATTGTGCTTTGATTATTGGTAGCATTTCATCATAGAACACTTTCAAATCATTTAAATATTCTGTTTTAGTATTATCATCAATAAGTCCATTTTCAAAATCAGAATTTATAAGTTTGATTGAATCCTTTTTATAATCCAATTTTCTATAATAGTCTTTTTCTTCCTGACTAACATTTTCACCATTTCTTCTTTGTTTTACATATTTACGGTTATCTAAAATTACAAAAGGCAAGTAAATAAAGTAAGCTAGAATGAATGCTCCAAACGCAAAGAACAATGATCAAAACGGTGATTGAAAGCCATTAGCTAATAACGCACCTATGAATCAAGGCGCTGTTCAAGGAGTAAGAATGTATGATGGATAAACTAGATTAAGAGCCACACCTATTGAACCTCATGTAATGCAAACAAGAGGTGTAAGCAGGAACGGAAATAATCAAGTAAAGTTTAAAACAATTGGAAATCCAAATATTACTGGTTCATTGATTTGAAATAACCCAGCTGGAGCAGCAAGCTTTGATATAACTTTTAGTTCATTTCGCTTAGAGTACATCAGTACAGCCGTGATCAATGCTAATGTTGCTCCGACACCACCAATACTCATATATGTACTAAAAAATGCTGATGAATATGTTGTCATGTATTCTTGTGAAAGTTCAGGATTCCCCATCGAAGTAAATAACTCGATATTGGTTGCTAGAACCGCTAATCAAATTGGTCCAAATACACCATTAAGGACATTTCCACCATTAACTCCAAAGAATCAAAGAAATGACGCCATGAATGAATAAAGTAGTGCAACTGGCAACCCACCACCAGAATTAACAAAACTTAGGAATGGCGCTTGAATTAGAAGATACATGAATGCACCTAATGAAAAATCTTCAGTTTCCACAGCAACAGAATAATAATTAAAAACTGCTAATGAAGTTTGAACTACATTTGGATCTGCATCATAAGTAATTGTTGTTTGTTCCCAAGTTGATACTAATGTTTCAACACTGATATCTTTGCCAAGATTTTCTGAATTCGAAACAAGAACTTGTGATAAAGCAAGTGAAATTGTTTTTGAATCATAATCAACTGAAATTTGTTTTAGTCCATCGTAGATTGAACTAATTACTACATCGTTACTTTGATTGGCCAATTCAATATTTCCACTAGTGATGATGATAGAAGAGTCATAAAAAGTTCCTCATTGGGTTACTAAATCAATTGCATTAGTAATTACTACATTACTTGGTTCATCAACCAACATTGCAGATAACTCATCTGTTGCAAAGTCAATATCACTCAATATGTGGTAGCCATCTTGATTTACAGCAAAAAAACTAACAACGGTGACATTACTTATATTTACGCTTCATTGAGTTCAAAAGTTTGCAATTGATCAAATGCACGTATTGAATAGTGTGAATATTAGCAGAGTAAGTAGGAATGGTAGCATTTGGTTCAAAGACTTTTGAACCACGCTCTCACCATCTCTAAATACTGTCATCTTTTTTGAGAGAACTATGTATAACTCAGCAGTTGCAACTGAACCTATCAATGCTGTTAATAAACCATCACTATCAACAAAGAATGTGTTGAATCCTGCTAGTATGCCAAATACGGCTAATGAAGCGATACCTACTAACAAGGGAGATTTGAAGTTATGAGTTTTTGCAATAAAATATCCCATCAAATATGCGACGTAAATCGATAACATACCAATTGATATTGAATTTAATGGAGAAAAAATTTGGGTACCGATTTGCGAGATCTCGTTCCATAGACCATTATTCCAATCAGGCATATTTATAGCTATGTTGGCACCATCTTCAAGTTCTTTATATTCAGTTCAGTGTGTGAACATGAATAACAATCCAAGTAATGACACATTTTCTGATCCAAAACCACCAAATACAATTGTTGTGAATAATATACCAATTGCACCAGCAATGATTATTGGTATCAGAGTTCCAAATGTGTCTCTTATAGAAGCTAGGTGTCTTTGATTCCCAAGCTTTGAAATCGTGGGTAAAAACTTGGTATTGAACCAAGTTTGTTTTTTCACTTTTACTTTTTCATCTTGCGTTTTGTTTTCCTGCATAAGAAAAAGAAATAAATATATTATTTCTTTGTTAGTTCTGATATACGTTTGTGAGTTAGGATTAGTTCTTTTGCGACTTCAATCATCATTTGAGTTGTTAGCATTTGATCTTCAGCATGAATGTAAAGAACATTGATATCTGCTTTTTGACCTTGCGCTTCTAATGTAATTACATCGAAATGTGCTTGTTCTGCAATTTGTAAACTTTTTACAGCTTCGTCAATTAAGTCGTTAGCTTGTTTAAATTCATCAACTCTTGCAAGTCTCATTGCTTCAATTGCATTAGATTTAGCAACACCTGAATATGTGATTATAGTTAATGCAACTTCTTCAGCTGTCATTGGTTTTTCGTTCTCAGCCATATTATTTATGTGCAGCAAGTAATTTTTGAGCTAATTCGATTGCTTCTTTTCCCTTTCCTAATGCATAAATGTTTGGCGGTATTACGTCAAGCGGTTTTTTAGTGATTGCTGTAAAGCTTG
>WWPM01012937.1:0-10932 GCA_023279145.1 Glomeris maerens | reverse complement strand
GTGGTCGGCCTCCCAGAACGAGGATCGTCTTCAAGAGATTCGAGTCCCGGAAACGCGTAAACCAGTCATACACGCATTTTCGAGTCACAGCTTCTTCCCCGTACACCTTCTGTAACATATCGTGAGTTTCGGTTGCCGATTTCCCCAGTTTGAAGCAGAATTTCATATTGACTCGCTGCTCCATTTTGCACCTGGAACGACTAGTTTTCATGCAGCACTTTAGTAACTGTGACGTCATAAGGAAACGTCACACAATGCCTGTGCACATCACACATTTCTTAGCTTAGATATCAACATTCAATTCGCATGTATCGAAATGTTTCTAGGTTCCTTGAAATTCGTACAATCAGACCATTCACCGAACTTTCCGGTCTCACCTTTTATGAAAATAGGGAGAAAACCAAGTAGTGTTTCGGTGGTAAAGGAACCACGATGATTCAAAAAAATCGGAACCGTCACACAGCGTGGAACCTAGATTGCTGGCTTTGTCGCATCCTTGTGACCTAGTGTAGACCTCGGACGCAGTCTTACGGGTGCTACCTAAATACTGGATATCGCCCTAGAGGTTGCTACGATCTGCTCGTTCAACCTAGTCTTGTACCTAGAGTTTTGTTGAATGACGTTTTGCGGCCGATGGAGGTGGTGTAGTAAAACCAATAAAACACAGCCTAATTTGCGAATATTGCTTTATTCGCAGTGAAGAACATATATGCAGAACCTAACCTGGAATTGTGGGCACTAAGATGCCTGTGAGTGCTGTAAGAAGCAACTCAACTGATTTTACACTATCAGCCAGCCTCTATTTATATGAAATACAGGGTTGGGTATAAGTAACACTTTTTTGAGAATAACTTGTATATGTATGTTTTATTTCTAGCCTTTCGTCCTCGAAAGGGGTATTTATATAATATTATAAATCTCTCTCCCTCCTATTTTAACGTCTTTATCTGTCCCCATTTCTCAGCATCTTCCTTCAGCAAATGTTGTATTTCCTTTTTCTTGTTATCAGTTCCTTCTTTTTCACTTCTACACCCAAGCACCATATGCGTCATCGTCTTTTCTTCTCCACAGTCTAAACACTTCCTCTCCTCCCACTCCTTCCAGTATTGGGATCCTTTGGTATCATTCCCCATTCTCATTCTTGTAAACTTGATCATCTCCTTTACCGCTAAGTTCCTATTCTTCAGGTACCTAGCCATTCCTCCCTCTGGTGCTATCCACTCATACTCTTTGTTGTACCTGGATTCTCGCATTTTCTCTTGCCTTTTTTGTCGTTCTATATCACTTATTCTACGTATTATTTCCCTTTCCACATCCCAGTTCATCCTCCCCAAACTATCTATCTCTGTCGACGTCAAACCTATCTCTGCTAGCCCTCTGCATTTTTTTGTCTCCATCTTCCTGCTCCTTCCTCTCTTCCCTTTTCTTTCCTCCAGTCTTTCGCAGCTCTTATATATCTCTCTAAACCCAAGGATCTCTTCTGCTGTTCAAACCTATACGCCCTCGTCATTGTCTTTGTCCACAATGTCTCCTTTCCCGTTTCCCGTTTCCGTCATTATCATCCACCCTGGTGTGTTCCATTCTACTCCTAATATTCCTCTTAGATACCTTATAAATATATTATCCCTTTCTTTCCTTTTTTCCCATCCCCACACTTCTACTCCGTAGAATAGTATTGTCTGCAGAGAAACACTTGTGAACGCTTCTAGTTAGGCGTTTGAATGTGAAGAGGGAAAAAGATCATCGGTACTGGGCAGTTCCTGTACACCCACCGGAAGTGACTTTGGGCAAGAGCATCGCGGTCGGCTCATATGAATTTCCGTTGCCAACATTAAGCGGCAGTAACATTTCATGCAGGGAAGCCAGCGTGTCGCCGCATATGGACGCGAATGTGAGCAATCACCAAATGGAAGCAGAGGAACACTTGTCGCGAACGCATAGCTTTTTTTGGACATTGAACATGATTCAAATGACAGGTACATGACATACGTAGGTACATTCAAAACAGGTGCTCCACATGTTGTCCCTCAGCGGAAAAGCAGCATTGGGCTCTTGTGCGGACAGATGCGGCAACACGAGCAAATGTTAAAGCTGGAATTTGAAATATGGCTTCACGGATTCGCTGTTGGAGTTCTGCTGTGGTCTGTGCCGGTACTGCGTACACCCTATCTTTGAGATACCCCCAAAGAAAGAAATCTATTGGTGTCAAGTCAGGGGAACGTGAAGGCCAAGCCATTGGCCCTCTGCGCCCAATCCATCGCCAAGGAAATTGATTGTCCAAGAAGTCCCACACTCTGCCAGCATAGTGTGCAGGAGCACCGTCTTTCTGGAGCCAAATCGTCGGGAGGAGAGCCAATGGCACATCCTCCAAATATGCTGCCAGGGTATCTTCCAGTATCATGTCATGATATCTGCGGCCATTGAGGGTACCACCATAGAAAATTGGGCCAATAATCCAATCTTCGTAGATCGCACACCAGGCACTGAATGTCCACTGTTGCTTGTGATGGGTTGCCATCAGCCTGTGGGGACATGTTTGCGCCCAGTAGTGGATGTTGTGCCAGTTCACAATCCCATTTCTGGAGAATTGTGCCTCGTCTGAACAAATTATTCGGGAGCCTGGTAATCACCAGGGAGAAGTGATTGGTGGCAATGCACATGATACGGATGAAACTGATGTCGTCGCAGCATCCGTAGAACCGATCTGCGGCTGCACCCAATGCTTCGTTCCAGAGCCCGGGACGATACATGCGGATATGCGGCTGCACTGACTACAATCAGGCTGCAATTGTTACTGTTCTTGCCCTGCCGGGGCGAGGTGCGTCAGCAACCGATTCGGACGTCTCCCAACGCGTTATCAACCTCCGTATGATCGATGCTGCTGGTGTCCGACGCATTGGATACAACCGACAGTACATGTCACGGGCAACTGCAGCATTCCTGCCGCTAGCACCATAACAGTACATCACCTCAATATGCTCAGCTTGTGAAAGGTAATGTGGCATACCAAATTCAGCACAGTGCTGTTTTACATTGACTGTTGTGAAGGGCAGTGTCACAAAGTGAGCGCTTAGGGAGCATGTTTTATAGGCATTCCAGATGTCTTATGTCAGGTGTTTCGCAAGGCCAATGCAGATGCACATCAGCATTGCTAAACAATTACAACTCCATTTGCACACAACCCAATAGTGGAATCATGTGAATCAATGTCCATAATAAATGCTATGCGTCGGCGACATTTGTTCCCCTGCTTCCATTTGGTCATTGCTCACATGCACGTCCATTAGCGGCGACACGCCGGCTTCGCTGCCCATCCACTTCCCTGTATGAAATTCCACTGCCCCATAATGTTAGCAACAGAAATTTGTATTAGCTGACCGTGACGCTCTTGCACAAGGTCACTTCCGCTGGGTGTACGGGAACTACTGTGACGGTCCCGTTTATTCTCTCTTTTTTCAGGCTGCATATATGGACTTACCACCGAAAGGATACTTGCGTATGTACCGGACATTCGGTTATTTTTATATAACTTCAATATCGGTTCAAAAGAATGTAACTCCTTATGCCGAACACTTTAATGTTCTATAACTGTATTGCGAATTACGTATCGATCAAGAGTTATAAGCGTTTTTACGTTTAAGGTTTACAGCAGCCAATAGGATCGCTCCGACTTCGCTCAGTGCCGCGCTTCAATCAATGGTAAAATCGCATAGGCGCAATAAGCATAAAAAGATCGCTAACAGCCGCATTTCACTTAGAATTCATTTATTAAGTCTAAAGAAATATCAAATACATTGTAAAAGCGATCTTGCATATCTAAAGCATCAGATTAATGCATGCAAGCGATACGTCAACTTAGAATTAGTCTTAAATCTACATTCTCAATCAGACATGTGGTTGTTCCGATTCCCACCACGTGTGTAAGGTGGCGTTTGTTCAGGCCATTCATAAAATGGTCCCATTCATAACCGCATACTCCACCGAGGGCGCTCCGACGCATGATCGTTCCTCAGGTCACCACCAGGGGATCCATGTCGCCTCCGCCCCGGGCTGAGCACCTGTAAAGAGATACACATTCCTGTATTAATCCTTTAAGCTCCGCCCACTCCATTGTATATTTGCATTTAAATAGTAGAGCTCAACTGAGATCAAATTAGTTGAGCAGCTGCCTAATGCAGCAGTCTGGCCTCTACAGGGCAGCGCCTTATAGAAATATTAAAGGTGTACAAATATTGTATGTGTTCGATATTATTTCTAAGAATTTTGATTTCATTTTCTCTGTGACCATTACTCATGTAATTGGTGTCCGGCAACCAGTTTTGACCGGTTTTGTTCTTTGCCTACTCAGTGGGTATTTGCCAGAACTTTCCTTTGTGCGGGGTCATGTGGTTGTAATTACCCAGGTCAACTGGTTTTCTTTGTTACAGTTGAGTTTTGTGTAGTCTGGCAACAGTAGAATTGTGTTCTTTCTGGTGGGCAGTTGATATGTGTGTGAGAGGCTCGGCACCAGTCTGCCAGCTCCAAAAGTGGTTCAGTTTTGAGTTTGTGAGTGTGTGGAGACTGCACCAGTTTGCTAGTCTCAGTCTAGTTTTCAGTTTTGTGAATAAACCTGACAAGTCACCAACAGAAGGAATTATTGTTTCATTTGAGTTTATAAACCGTGCGTTCCGCTGGAACATTTTGGTCCGTCGAGGCGGACATGGAAGCGCTATTTAGGAAGCGAAGGTCCCTGTTCAGTCAGGTGACTTTGTTGGAAAGCTCTACCTCTGATCCTGGTACTCTGACAGTGGAACACATCCACGAATACCATTACTAGGTTGAGACTTTGCAGAAGGAGAACGTAGATCTCCACGACCTCATTAGCGGGAAGAGCATGGATGAAACATACAAGCAACAGTTCTTCGAGTTGGCTTCGAGGATCGATCGATTGAGGATCTCCCTGGAGGCACTGATTTCAAGGTAAGTTGGAAATACTATTTTGAACCGTTCGATACCAGCTCCCTCATAACTTTCTAGTACCTTTGGCGTGGCCACTGAGGTCTAAGTACCAAAGTTGAATCCACCTACCCTTAATGGGGACCCAATTTCAGTGGCTGTCGTTCCATGATCTTTTCAAAATATTGATCAATGACAACCCATCACTGTCTTCTGCCTAGAAGCTGCAGCATCGGAAGGCTTCCCTCAAGGGTGAGCCATCCCTTCTAATCCAGAGCATTCCAATCGCAGATGCCAGTTATGCTGAGGCCTGGGGACTACTCCTCTCCAGGTATGAATGCAAAAGAGAGATTGTTCGAGCTCACCTTAAGCACCTAATAACTCAACCGATCACACTTCGGAGACTGATTGACACGACCAGCAAATGCATTCGATCTCTCAAAGTCATGAAGTTGTCCAAGGAGGACATGCTTGATGCCATGGTAGTCCATCTAATTTCCAAGAAACTGGATGCTGTGTCACGTCTCTAGTGGGAACGTTTATTCAGAGACGCAAAGCTACCTAGTCTGAATGCCTTCTTGAAGTTTATAGACAGCCATGGTCGCATCACTGCAGTGGTGTCTTCACACAATCAGTTATCCAAGAAAGCCCAGCCACGTAACCTCAAGAATGCGGTCGTTGTCTCTTCAGATGCTGTCCCTGCCACACCAACATGTGAGATTTGCAAGGATGATCATCTTATGTTCAAGTGCGAGGCATTTCTTCAGATGTCTGTTCAACAGCGAGTGGACATTGTGAAAAAGCTGTGGTTATGTTTCAACTGTCTTCGCCATGGCCATACAGCTTAGAAGTGCTCTTCTGGGACATGTCGCAAATGTCAGAATAGACATCACACACTAATCCACTTTGAGTTGAGGGAATCAGCTGTACCTAGTCACAGGTGGTTGATGGTATGCCACAAGTTCTGCTAGCATCAGCTCTCGTAAGAGTCCAGGATAATCAAGGTTCAACCCTTGTGTGTCGCGCATTCTTGGACAGTGGATCCCAGGGATCATTCATAACTGAACATTGTGCTCAGCATTTGAAACTTCGTCATCAACGGCTGATTTTAGCCATATCTGGGATGGCGTCAGTTGAACTAGGCAAAGTGCGAGCTAGCGTTCAACTTACCTTCTCGTCAGTTCACGGCACTGAATGCGTTGTAGTTTATGCATTGGTGTTGTCAAAGATTACTTCTCTGCTTCCAAGTCTACCCGTGGAACGCAAGACCTGTGCCCACTTGATTACATTACGGTTGGCAGATCCACACTTCTATCAACCCGGGCACGTTGACATACTTCTTGAAGCAGACATCTATGGACAACTGGTTTGCCCAGGGATCTGAAGAAGAGGTTTGCAAACACTAGCGGCTTTGGAAACAGCGCTAGGCTGGGTTGTTGTAGGACCTGTGCTAGCCAACTGAAGTCTGAACTATTCATGCAACCAAATCAACACTCACCATGTGCAGGTCGATATTGATTCTCTAGGGCGAAGATTTTGGGAAGTTGACAAGATCCCAGAACCGGGCATGTTGACCACTAAAGAGAAGTTATATTAGGAGCATTTTGAGAACACTAACTCTCATGACGAAGCTGGTCGTTTCCAAGTTAGGTTACCATTCCGAAGCGGAGTAAGAGAGCTAGGTCGTTCACGAGACGTGGCTGTAAAAAGGCTACTCCAAGTTAAGAGAAGACTTAGCCGTGATCCCGGACTCAAGGCACAGTACGAGGACTTCATGGATGAATACATACAACTTGGCCATATGACCCTTGTCCCAGAGCAAGATGTTTCACCAGAGGTTGTGTTCTATATGCCTCATCAACAAGGTATTAAGGAGAGCAGTATAACAACCAAACTGCGCGCTGTATTCGATGCTTCAGCAAAGTCTGCTTCCGGAGTTTCGCTCAACGAAAAATTGATGGTGGGACCAAAATTGCAAGGAGACTTGTTCTTTTTGCTTGTCCGATTTCATTCGCATGTCGTTGCCTTTACTGCCGACGTTGAGAAAATGTATCATCAGATAAGCATGCATCCTAGTGATGTGGATTACCAACGCATCGTATGGCGCAAGTGTCCAGATCAGCCAATCGCTGTTTACCAACTGAGCACTGTAACAAATGGGACGGCGTCTGCCCCGTATCAAGTGTTCAAATGCATCCAGCAACTGGCCACCATAAACAAGAGCAGTTAGACCAGAGGCAGCGTCAGTCCTCAAAGGAGATTTCTATGTGGACGATTTGATGTCTGGTACTTCGTCAGTGGAGTATGCTCTACAGATTCAGAAACAACTTATTGCACTCCTGGCAAGTGGAGCTTTCCGGCTGAGAAAGTGGGTTTCAAATAGCCCTGAAGTTATGGAGGCTGTTGGAGAAGGCCCTCTTGAAACTCAAGGGCCACAGAACTTTGACAGTGATGACTCAGTGAAGATCTTGGGGATGCACTAGCACCCATCATCGGATTGCTTCTCGTTCGAGTTTCATCCTAGGGAGACTGTTGTGTCTAAGCGAAACATCCTGTCTGACCTTGCAAGAATATATGATCCTTTGGGCTGGTTGTCTCCAGTTACAGTTCGAGCCAAGTGTATATTTCAGAAGACCTGGAAGAGCAATCTAGATTGGCATAGGCAACTGCCAAATAAACTTTGCAAGGAATGGTATGACTACTGCAAGGAACTGAAGGTGATTGAAGAGATCAATATTCAAAGGTGTTTAGTTCCTGCCAATTGTGTCAAGTCAGAGCTGTGTGGGTTCTGTGATGCTTCTGAGAAGGCATACGCTGCTGTAACTTATCTTCGGCCAACACAAGCCAATGGGAAGATCAGGGTCACCCTCATTGCAGCAAGGACAAGAGTGGCTCCAATCAAGGTGATATCTTTGCCCAAACTAGAACTTTGTGCAGCAGTACTTCTGGTAAACCTGTTGTTAACCATACGACAGTCGTTGTCCAATGATGTCTAATCAACTTATTGCTGGTGTGATTCAAACATTGTGCTTGCCTGGTTAGCTTCTCCAGCCTATCGTTGGAAAACCTTTGTTGCGAACCAGGTATCGATTATTCATAATGCTCAATTCATCTGGCAGCGTGTTGAAGGCAAATCCAATCCTGCAGATTGTGCTTCTCGTGGCATCTCATCGAGAGAGCTGAAAGTGCAGCCGTTGTGGTGGATGAGACCACCGTGTCTCCAGAGTGACCAACACTCTGATACAGCAGCTCTGAAGGAACACTATTCGACCAGTGTAGAGGAAAGAAAGTCCATCAGGGTCCATTCTTCGTCCTTTGACATGTCCTTGGTTGACAGATTGTCCTCGGCAGCCACCCTCCAAAGAGTGAATGCTTATTGCCTGCGATTCATTAAGAATGGTCGTTGCAAGGTTGACCATTTTCAAAGTAGGCCCTTAAACGTCGAAGAGTTGGAAGTTGCCCTATTTAAACTAATTAGCCTTGTCCAGCAAGTAGAGTTTGCTGCAGACATCCAGTGTCTACAGGAGAAAAGGTTAGTGCCTAAAAAGAGTAAGCTGTCGTGCCTTAACCCCTTTCTCGATGAAGTGAGATTACTTCAGGTTGGAGGCAGACTGAGAGTCTCAAACCTTAAATTTGACGCTAAACATCATATTGTCTTGCTGCCAAGAAACGTGCTCAGCAGGATGATTGTCAAAAGGGAGCATCGACGACAGCTTTACACAGGTCCACAACTACTACTAGCAATTCTGAGCCAAAGATTTTGGATCATCAATGACAAAAATTTAGTGAGACAAGTTGTGCAAAAGTGTCTAAGATGTCATCGACAGCGGGCCATTACTATGTCACAATTAATGGCCGATCTACCTAGTGCGCGTGTACTTCCAAGTGTAGGTGCCTTTGTGTCTACAGGTGTCGATTTTGCGGGGCCACTTCTATTACGTGCGTTCAAGGTTCGTGGGTAAAAGCATTTTTAGGGGTATATCGCTACCTTTGTATGGTTTGCGATTTGTGCAATTCATCTCGAGCTTGTAAGTGATCTGTCTTCTGACGCGTTTATTGCAACTTTGAAGCATTTTGTATCCAGCCGTGGCCTGCCTAACCACGTGAACAGTGATTGCGGTACTAACTTTATTGGCGCTAATAACAACATGTGCCAGTTCAGAATGATTGCTTTAGGGGAACAAGCTGTTCGTTATCTCTCCGAGAACAATATTCAATGGCACTTCGGAGACTTGTGGGAAGCTGGCGTAAAATCTGTGAAGTACCACCTGAAAAGAATTGTAGGTGCAATGGCACTTAATTTTGATGAAATGTCTACTGTACTAACCCAGATTGAGGCCTATTTGAATTCGCGTCCTCTAACTCCGTTATCGAATGATTCCAGTGACTTGTTGCCACTAACCCCAGGTCATTTTTTCATTGGAGTACCACTAACAGCAATACCAGAGCACGATTTCACTAACAAGGAAGGCTTACTTACTGTAAAAACGCTGAACTTATTAAATCCTTGCAGGTTTGTAGAGTATTTAATTGCGATTCCAATGGTGTATATAACTTTAATTACAAACATCACGAACCGAAGTTATGAGCATCTAAAATGGTTAAAGAATTACCAAAACGATACCACCAAATTTCCATCGATACATCGAAAATACAGAAAATACGGCGAAATTCGTTCCAGACATTCTTATTAGGTGATGGGCGTTGGCCTGATAGCCATTGGCATGGCCTGGTAGGCGTGTCTTGCGTGCGAGTCTGTGTGCCTTGATGCACAAGGCGTGGCCTCTCCCATCAGCCAATAGGAATCTTCGGAACGAATTTTATCGTATTTTTTGGGCAACAAACAGCGCCTAAAAATCTGTTCGAAACTTTCACTCGTCTTGATTCACTCTAATAATACACTACACTAGACGATTAATTGACCTTTGAACAGCATTTCCAACAAATTGAATCGCTATTTTCACCATCTTTCATTGAAAACTCGTGGGTAATTGAAGGCGATGTGAAACGTTATAACCTCGAACCCAACTCATACTTCGGATACCGGTGGTCATCGCGTTTTGGCTGTAACATATATGTATTTGTCGGTTCCATGTCACAAGAGCCCGCACGAAACAGCCCGCGACGAAAAAGCCCGGACAAAACAGCCTGTGACCACAACTGCTCAAGGTCACAACAGCCCCTGAACAAAAAAGCCCACGACAACAACAGCCCCGACAAAAACAGCCCGCGGCAAAAACAGCCTGCAACAAAAACAGACCGCGATAAAACAGCCCGCAACGTCCCAATAGCCCCTGGCCAAAAAAATAATATTTGAATAATACTGTATAGCGCTTATTTTTCGCGTGCCATTAATTTTCGCGAATTTCGCGATCAGCCAAAAATCGTTAAAATATATTCTACGCGAATAATTTTTCGTAACCTAAATACCGTAAATTTGCTTGTCGCATGATGAATTCGCGAAATTTAATCCCCGCGAATATGCCGTTAAGGCCAAATTCTGCGAAATTTCTGCCCGCGATAAGCGCTGAGATAATGCAAATCATAATTTCTAATAAATTCACTGAACAGTATTGTTTATTTCTGAAGCATATTTTAAAATAAAGATGCACCAGTTACATTTTGTTGCAGTGTAAAACTCATACCTAGTCCAGTGCCCAAATGCGTAATTTGCCTGAAACTTGCATAGAGCAGTTATGTGGAAAAAGATTTTGGCGGGAAAAAACAGATTAGAACGATTTCGACAAAGGACTATCCCAGCTAAGATGTTGGCGGGGAAAAACCTGGTTTTGAACGGTTTCGACAAGGGGCTATCCCCAGCAGCTATGCGGAAATGGATTTTGGTGGGAAAAACCGGTTTTGAACGGTTTCGGCAAAGGGCTATCCCGAGCAGCTATGCGGAAAAGGATTTTGGCGGGAAAAACGGCGACAAAGGGCTATCCCAGAAAAGATGTTGGCGGGAAAAACCGGTTTTGACCTGTTTCGGTAAATGGCTAA
>WWPM01012935.1:0-16979 GCA_023279145.1 Glomeris maerens | reverse complement strand
CGCACTTCTGTGTTTCCACTGATACCATATTTCAACAGTATTTTACTTATATAATTCCAAAAAACCATGAAAAAATGCTGATTTTTTTTTCTAGCCAACAATTTTAAAAGCCAATTCAGAATCCGTTAAAATTTTTGAGTTTCCCAGCCCATTCCGGAGATATAAAAAAGTGCCCTTTGACAAATTTTGCAGCTGCAATGTCAAACACTACAAACATATATTATTTTTATAAATTCTTATGCTATAATATAAACATATGTATATACAGTACATACAGTTATATTGCAGGTGTTCAAATATTTCAATAAAATTGCATATTTTGTACTTTCCACACTTATCACTCCTAAAAATGTTTTTTTTAAATATAAGCTTCTTACAATTTGTTTTTTTTTCTTGATTTGCCTTTTTCTACACCGCATGGATATTATTTGAATATTTCCAGGATTTTACACCTTTTAATAAACTGCAAGTACAGATATACAGTGCTGTGAAAATTATTAGAAAATAATAGCGCGCTTTGCAACATTTTTCAACTTTAAGTGGGAATAAAAAATAAGGAAATAACTTGGAGGGTTGAAATCTTTATGGTCACTTTATCAACATGTTGACAATACGTTTCCATAAAAAAATATTTTTTGGTATGAGAAAATGATTATAATAATATTGATTGAACTCTCATTTTCATTGACGCAATTATACATTGTTGGTACGTATAATGAAATACTGAATATGTACGCAAAATTATTAAACCTATGCCCAAGAGATGTTGTTATGACCAAAGGTGCTCCAACCAAATATTAAAACTGAACATTGACACTAATGAACTGCAATTGTAATCAAAGGCCATATGATGCTTGCAGGGTGCATATTGAAAAAGGGCAGTTAACTTGTTTTAATTGTTTTAAAAATATTTTTTCTCGTTAACATATTGTCAGCATATTCTTAAAGTGGCCATAAAACTTTCAAGCCTCCAAGTTATTCTCTTATTTTTTTATTCGCGCTCAAAGTTAAAAAGTTGCAAAATGTATTATTTTCTAATAATGCCAATCCACCAACAGTGTCAGGAATTCAATATTTTTGGCAGTTGTAAAGGTAAATTTTGTAGAGCATAAACACAATTGCCTGAAGTTGGTACAAAATTACTCCAATCATTGAATCCTTTTTATTGGCTAATTCATTGTGAGATTGCTGTCCTTATTGGGTCTTTTCTTTAGGAAACACCCAAGCAAGGGTCTTGAACTTTTAACAGTGGATTGGCTTAAGTCAAGGGCACATGTGGGTTCATAGCCTTTGTGTGAATTGCATTCCCAGAATAATTTCAATAAAAATCCGCAGATCTTTTCAAACCATTTTATAACGTTTCTAAAACGTTTGCATTTAATCAAAATGAAATGTTGCAGTGTAAACTATGTCAACACGTTCATGAAACGTTTAGCAAAACTATTCACTAACGTTCCATGCCAGTTAATCTAGAACGTTATTAAAACGTTCCTACGTAATCAGTGAGCAACATGATACAACCGACTGGCAACGTTTACCTGCAACAACTATACAACGTTATTTTACCAACCACAGTATAACATTTCACTAACGTTTATATCTGAACTTCACTCAGCAAAAAAATATCCTAACGTTTATTTAATATTAATGTAACGTTTTTCTGAAACGTTAATTCTGTAACCATATCCCAACCGATACAGAATGTTATCTTAACATTGGGCATATTCGGCAATTCATACTTGTTGCTTGCTGGCTGGGTGGGTCGCCAGAACGTGTGACGTCGTTTCTGGGCCATTTCTGGCGCTAATTTATCCGGATTGCCGACCACAAATTTCTGCTACGGCTGGATTCAAAATGGCGGATTACGCGTCATGCAGTTGTGATGGCATGTTACGACCCTTCGTATTCGACCGAACATTGCATGGGCGCCGCCATCTTCTTTCTGAGGCGAGCCAGGAAGGAAAGGGCGTCTGGCACGGCTGTCAGCAAAAATGACGTCACTCCTCAGAAATTTGATTTGCCGGACGAAAAACCTGTTCTGATTCTGAGGCCCAGATGAATTGCCGGACAACTTTTTTGGTCAAAGCTCAAGAATCCTGGCGACAGGATGAATTGCCGAATACGCCCATTGTGTGTTATCTGGAATAGAGGTGACCTACCCCACTGAAGTGGTTCCCCGAGTTGAGTTTCCCTTAGGTCGAGGTTCCGGAACGCGAGGTCGTTCCGGAAGCATCATTACAGAGGAATCAACGGTTTTGTGGTTGAAGACGAGGGCGCCAGTGACTTTGAATCACCAGGCGAGGCAAGGTTTGTCACACACACTCATACGCATCTTATTGTCCACACATGATCGATGTTTTTCATGTTATTTACGTTATACAGTTCATGCCACTACAGTCCTCCCTTGATAATCTGGCCCTGAAACCAGACATCTTCCAGCTCCATTCCTTCCAACTGAGGCAAGAACAACATTCGACACCAAATCGCAAAAATTCCTCTGGAAATGCTTCAAAGAGTGCATGAAAACTTCAGAAAATGACTAATTCAGTGTTTGGAGTGTGAGGGACGCCATTTGCCCGATACATTGTTCAAAACCACGTGAACTTAAATTTCCATTGTTAATGAAACAGGAAAAAATAAAAAAATTGTTCATTTCATAATAGTCTCCTTTTTACCCCATTTTGAAATCCATGCGTCTGCCGCGCGCCACCCTGTATTATTTCCTTGGTTGAAAACCGGTTCGCCACAACATTATAATGAATTTTTACTCATTGTTATCCCCTGAAATATTGTCTTCGAAAGGTGTTTGAAGCCATTGTTCCAAATTTCTAATACCTCCCGTAAATGCTCGAACAGTGCTCGGTAACGAATACTGCCCTGGGCGGGTCTGGAAAAACCGAAATATAGCCTGGTCTCGATTTGAGCCCTGGTATAAATCCGGTTTTCAAGCTAAGGTCGCTGAATAAACTGTTGATATAGCTGAAAATTTGCACGACTCAGCTTCCCATTTACAGTAGTGTGCAAATTAATGTGAATGCAAGTGATAATTTGAAAAAAACAGCATTTATTGGTTATACAGAGTGATTCAAAATTCGATGTACAAACTGATAGGGTGTATTCCTTGCATAAAAGGAAGACATAATGTTCCTATAAACCCATATCCGGAAAGGCTTAGTTTGGCCGGTAGGAACAGAAATGTGACGTCAGTAGTGAATGCTCCCAATGAGACAAAGTAGCTGATAATGACGTCAAAAGCAGACTTCGGAACAACATGACCTCTAACCAATGGTGCAATATGCAAAGCAGGCAGTGATTCATGCCTGAACTCCCTGTTCATTGTGTATTGAAAGGATATTCAATTCACTAGAATATTCGATTTGGAATGGAGCAATACACCAATGCTGAGCTCACGGACATGCATCTGATGAATAGGGCCGCCCATGGGAATGGAAGGAAAGCACTGCGGCTGTACCAAGAACGATTTCCAAACAGGCGAATGCCTGATCACAGATTATTTGTTAGTGTGGACAGGCGACTGAGGGAGACCGGGGTTTTGCGTGTTCGCCGCAATGACGCAGGTCGGGGTAGATCTGCGCGTTCTGCTGACATGGAGGAAGAGGTCCTCGAGTGGGTGGACAACGCCCCGTCTGCCAGTGTGGATGCGACTCAATCAACCATATGGAGAGTGTGGCACGAGAACCTGCTGCATCCGTACCGCGTGCAGCGTGTCCAGGCACTGCTGCCATCCGATTATCCGCAGCGCGTGCAGTTTGCCCACTGGTTTGTGAGCAAATGTCAGGCGCAGCCTGATTTTTCAGGGCAAGTGCTGTTCTCCGATGAGGCAACATTTACACGTGATGGTTCTTACAATGCGCACAATCGGCATCACTGAGCAGTTGTCAATCCTCATGCCACTTCCATGCGGCGCCACCAGCACAGGTTTTCAGTCAATGTGTGGGCAGGCATTGTTGCAGACTGTTTGATTGGGCCGTACGTTCTGCCTGCTAGGCTGACGGGGCATACATACCGGACATTCATGTCAGATGTGCTCCGATGCTTGTTGGAGGACGTACCCTTGTCGGTACATAGGAACATCTGGTTTCAACATGACGGGGCACCCTGTCACTTCAGTCGTGAAGTGCGGGAATGCCTGAATGGCACCTTCGGGGACCGCTGGATAGGTCGGGGTGGACCCGTATCCTGGCCACCCCGGTCACCTGATCTCACCTGCCTCGATTTCTTTTCCTGCGGAGTGATGAAAGACCTAGTGTACGATACCCCCGTCGACACAGTGGAAGATTTCGTGGCTAGAATTGCTGTGGCTGCGGAAACTATCCGGAAAATGCCAGGGGTCTTTGCACAGACCCGGAGTTCCATGCTTGCCTGGTGTCGGGCATGCATTACTGTTGGTGGCCGCCATTTTGAAAATGTCGTTCAAGTCAATAAAGCAAGTTTTTCCCTGGCACGGCTGATGGTCTCCTCGTTCCATTGCAAATCCCATTCTTGGTCTAACCACAGGTCTACAACCACCTATAGCGACCACAACACTAACGAATGTCATTTACAGGTTGCCCACTCTCACCTTTTGAGGCTAGACAGCAGTTCGCTTTGTTTGGTTTTTATAAAATGTTGTCCAGTGACCACTGGCTGAATGTCACGGTGCTTCAAAGGACGATTTGCACAACAATACCAGGCAGTTTCCTATGGTAGGGAGCATTCATTACGTAGGTCACATTTCTGTTCCTACCGACCAAACTAAGCTTTTCCGAATATGGGTTTATAGGAACATTATGTCTTCCTTTTATGCAAGGAATACACCCTATCAGTTTGTACATCGAATTTTGAATCACCCTGTAGATGAATAAAATCGAAAAATTAACAGTTCAAATTGATTGCATATGAAATATGTCCTCCCTTAAATTTAATAACTTCTTGAACCCGTTTTGGCATGGAATAAATAAGTTTTTTTTACAGATTTCTGATATTTGCTGGTCCCAAACCATAACTAGATTACACCTCAATCAGTTTTGATTTTTTGTGCAATCTATTTTGCGAAGTCTAGCTTTTACGCTAGCCCACAGGTTTTCAATAGGAACATTAAGATCGGGTGAGTTTACTGGCTAATCAAGGCATAATATCTTTTTGTCCTTGAAATATTTCATCATCAACAAAAGCAAAACTGATTGAGGCTGTAATCCAGATATTGGCCGTAATCGGCAATTCATACATGTCTGCCCGGATCGCCAGATCAATGTTCGGTCGAATATGAAGGGTCGCAACATGCCATCACAACTGCATGACACGTAATCCGCCATTTTGAATCCCGCCATAACAGACATTTGTATTCGACAAACAAGATAAATTTGTGCCAGAAATGTGTAAACAACTCCCCATATTCTTTCATTTATATTATTCCCGCTTGGGCCGCGAGAGAGCGCTGCCTCGCTTCCTTTGTTAATTTTTCAGTTTCAGATTTCAGTTCAGAATTAAACAGCGATGAAGCTTTGTCAAGTTTAAAATTTCTCCTTCAATTGTTGAGACCAAAAGTCACTAACACAAGAGAGACCAGAAAGTGTCTCACATGGCGCTGCGAAACAGTTTTATACTTTGGAAACGCATTGTGAGTTTTTGAAGATATTTCAAGCTTTGATCCTGACATCAACTTTGCGCCTGCCTCGTGCGAGCCAGAGCCAGACGACTAGGCCTAACATCAGCATAGCGCAAGACGCAACAAACAGTATATCACAAGATTTACACCATCAATAACCCTGAGAAAAAGATGACCGATTTCAGCGATTTCAATGGGCTGATGAAATTGAAAAAAGAGGAGCTTGTGGAAGAAAGTAAAAAGCGCAATCTGCCACACACAGGCACCAAATCTGAAATTGCGATTGCGATTGTCGACCATGAAACTCAAGTTCATCTTCAATATCATGCTCACCAATACACATTGCCACAAGCATCTACCTCCAACCATTCACAGTTAGAGGCCATGATGCAACAATTTATTGGCAGCATGACTGGTTTGATGGACAATATGAACATCAACGCTGCTACTCCTGTCACTGTGAAAAATGTCAACGTTCCGGACATTACATCAAGAATGTCCAAGTATGCTGGCCAAAATGACAGAGATATCCTTCAGAAATGGATCTCCATCATCGAGAAGGCAATCACACAACAGGGTTGGAGCGATGACATCACTATCCAAGTAGCTGTTCTCAACCTCGAAGGCAACGCATCAAATTGGCATGACACTGAGGGTCACAAGCACGTAACTTGGAAAACGTGGCAAAACGAATTAGAAAATTTCTTTCTACGTGACCAAACCATGGTACGATGGATCAAGGACACCCTCACCTCACAGAACGCCACTGAAACTGAGGAGACTTACCTTCTGAGAAAACTGAAGATTATCCAATGTTGCCCGAAAAACCTTACCGATCGAGAGATCATCGAATGCCTTGCTGATGGACTGACAGACTCAACGCTATCCGTCATATCCGAAAGCTACTTCCAGAGCACACAATGTAACGTTATGAACTTTATTTGTAACACCATCGATACGGCTGAACGAAGAATCAAAACCAAATCCAAATCCAGCCACCAAAACCGGTGCTACCCACGCCACAGGCCGGGAACGCCCCAAAAAATCCAGACTTGACTCCTAACCAACCTATCCCATCTAGCAACACTTCTAGGCAGTGGAAGTGCCCACGATGTCAAGGTCCTTATCATGTGCGCCAATGCACAGAACCCGACCTCCAGACAGAAGAGGAGAAGAAAGCTGCCAACGACGCCAGAAGTTTTTGCAACGCGCTCAAAAGGGGACCACACCCACGTTGCAACAATCCGTTGATGCACCTGCCAAGCAAGCAAATTCCGCTTTCAAAACAACATTACAAGGTCATAGCATGCTCGATGGTCACATCAATGGACACCCTGCAAGGATCCTTCTCGACCCGGGTTCCAATACATCATTTGTGGACAAATCATTTCTGGCGGATAAAAACGTGGTCATCGTCAGTTGGACTGAACTACCCATCACCACGTTGGCCGGTGGCAAGTCTACTCCTGATGGAACCTGCAACATTGACTTGGGACTTGGACCATTCACAGCAACAATTCCTGATTGCGCTGTCATCGCGAATCTGGGGTATGATGCACTAGCTGGCAATGATTGGAAGAGAATTGCAGATGTCCGCCTCACCCAAGAGCCAAATGGAGACTGCACACTCGAACCCGCTAGCATAGGTCTAACACGTCACAATCAACAACAACTACCAATTGCGTTTGCTACACACGAGACTCGGCAGCGAACACGTTTACTCAGTAAATGCTGCCAGAGCATTGAGACGGTCCGATAAAGAACATACAACCGACAACATCGAATGCACCAAAGACGCAACCATGGAAAAACGCGACCGCCTGCTACATACCGTTCGCGACAACCAAACCCTCTTTACAAATCAAGATGAAGACCTTGGACTTTGTCCATTCGCTAAGCTCCATATCAAACTCACAGACGACACTCCAATTGTAACACGTCCCTACAGATGCTCATGGGATGAGAGGAAATTCATCCAAGAACAAATTCATCAATGGCTACACCAACGCGTTGTCAGAAAGTCAACCTCGCCGTATGCTGCCCCATGTTTTGTCGTCCATCAACCACACCATGAAAGCACATCAAAACGTCTTGTGATCAACTTCACAAAGCTCAATGAGAAGACGGTGAAAGACCCGTACCCCATGCCGAGAATCGATGACGTACTACAACGCCTATCTGGGTCTCAATACTTCTCAAAACTCGACATAAAGAAGGGATTTCTTAATATCAAAGTCGCTGAGGACGACATACACAAAACTGCGTTTGCTCCTGACGGCCACTACGAAGGTGAACGCATGCTGTTTGGGCTCACTAACGGTCCAGCAACCATGATGACAGCAATGGACTCGGCACTCAAAGAACACAAATTTGTCGAAGAAGTAATCATCTACATGGACGACGTTTGTCCACACACGACATCCATTGATCACGATATTGAAGTCCTTGACAAAGTCATGAAATGCTTGATCAAGTACGGCTTCAAGGTTGACCTCAACAAATGCAAATTCCTCCAAGACGAGATCTCATTCTTGGGTTATATCATTAGTAAAGATGGACACAAACCAGACCCTTCTAGGACAGCGGACTTGATGAAATTGACGAATGTGAAGAATCAACACGACGTACAACAATCGATGGGTTTCAGGAGCCACTACAGACGGTTCATCAAAGACTTTGCGTCCATTACGGAACCTCTAAGACGCCTTCTCCGGAAAACTCCTGATCAAAAGGATCCGAACTCCAAACAGATACGCATCGCGTGGGCTGAGGAACACCAACGCTCTCTCGACACACTCATTGAGAAGCTTAGAAATCCTCCCGTGTTAGCTTATTACAACCCGTCGCTTCCAACAACAGTTTACGTAGGCGCTTCCGCACACTCATTCGGGGCAAGATTTCACCAGATCCAAAGTGATGGCCAGGAACATCCAGTGGAATACGCCAGCAAAGCTGTTCCGGAATCAGACGCACTATGTCACTCAAACGAACCTGAGGGACTTGCTGTCATTGGGCCGTTACCGACCGATTCCACATCTATCTCTCAGGACTGCCATCATTCGTTCTGTGGACTGACAATTGGACGGTTTCATGCCTATCTGCTAAAGCCAAAAAGATCAACCGACGTTTCCTACGCATGTTAGCGGAACTCGCACCATACAACATGTTCATCAAGCACCGTTCTGGCAAGAGCAATGTGGTAGCTGATGCCTTATCACGACCTCCAATTGCGCTCGTCTGCCACACTGCTTTACAAACAACAATCTCTGCTCAAGACAGAGACCTCAAACTTGCAAAACTCATCCAGCAAGCCAAATCAGGAGAGACACTCACGAGCCAACAATACACTCTTAGAGATGGTCTTCTCATGAAATTGTCACACAATGGAGAGATCACTTCACACCTCGTCGTTGTCCCCAACTCACATCGTCATCACATCTTGAAGGCCTTCCATGATGACCACGGCCACATGGATATCCAGAGGACTTGTCAAACCATACTTCAGAAATACTGGTGGCGAACTATCCGGAGCGACGTGGAGACCTATGTAAAAGGATGTACAACTTGTCAACTCATGAACGACAAAACCAACCAACCGAATGGGATCCTCAAAAACCGCGCGATTCCTATCGAACCTTTCGATACCATTTCAATGGATCACGCAGGTCCTATTCTTGAGGGAGGAAGGGAGAAGTACATCATCTCTGCCATTGATCACGCGACAAGATTTATAGTGTCTGCCCCAGTTCCGGACAAATCAAGCAAACACGTGATCGCTTTCCTTGAAAACCAAATATTCCTAATACATCAGACACCTAGAACTATTATCACGGATGGTGACACAGCGTACACAAGTCAAGCATGTGAAGAATTTCTGACCCAACATGGCATTGAACATATCAGATCGATTGCCTATCTACCACGTTCCAATGGCATCATCGAACGATCTAACCGAACGATCTTCGATAGCCTCCGGAAAGAAACCATCTCCGATCCAACACACTAAGCAAACAAACTACCGAAACTCATCTACGCCATCAACACGACAGTCAAACCTGAAATAAAGATGTCACCTTTCCAGCTACTGTACGGCTACACTCCCAGACTACATCAGGAATACCCTTTCATCAGTGCACCATCCACGCAACCTCCTGACCGTCAGAATTATCTCAAGGAAATACGTGAAGTGGCCAGAAGAATTACTGAAAACGCCTGTGCCAATCGATAGTCAAACTGAATGAAAATTGTCAAGATTCCGACCTTGCCATTGGAGATTCTGTCCTTTTCAAGTGCCCTCCTACCACTGGAAAATTTGGCACAAGATACAGAGGTCCATACGAAATCACCAACAGGACGGACGATATATGCGAGATACGACACAAATTCGGAAAAGATGTTCGAACCACCCACATCGAACATCTGAAACCATTTTGCGAGGAATCTGATTTCTATTAATTCCCGTTCGAAGCCGACTTCGACAATGATGACTCCATGCCCTCCGCGACAGTTCCGGTCACGCCGACCATTTGCTGTGACACTCTGGCATAGACCTCTGAGACGAATGCGCCGTACAGGGAATCCAGAATATGCAAGATTCCAAGTCACTTAAAAGATTTTGTACTAGAATAATTGTTGAAATATTAACATTTCATTTACATAATCTTTACAGTTAAGGCTTATAAAACTTTCAAGACGAAAATTCAATTTGTAAGGGTGATGTAATCAACTCCCCACATTAATTCATTTATATTATGTAAACAACTCCCCGCATTCTTTTATTTATATTATTCCCGCTTGGGCCGCGAGAGAGCGCTGCCTCGCTTCCTTTGTTAATTTTTCAGTTTCAGATTTCAGTTCAGAATCAAACAGCGATGAAGCTTTGTGAAGTTTATAATTTCTCCTTCAATTGTTGAGACCAAACGTCACTAACAAAGAGAGACCAGAAAGTGTCTCACACATGGCACAGACACGGAGTCAGAGATGACGTTGCACACTCGGGCGACACAGGCGAACAGTATGAATTGCCGATTACGGCCATGGTTTCGGGACCAGCATAAGGGAAAGATGTAAAAAAAAAACTTACTTATTCCATGTCAAAACGTGTTCAATAAGTTGTTAAAGCTAAGGGAGGACATATTTCACATTCAAGCAACTTGAATTGTGTTCGTTTTTCGATTTTTCATATATGATAAATAAATGCAGGTTTTTTTCAAATTATCAATTGCAGGCTGGCAAGTGGGAAACAAAATAGAAATATAGGAAATATAGGAATTTCAAAGCAAGATTTCAGGAAATTATAGGAACCATATTTAATGTCATTTTTAAATACCGAAATTATTATAGTACTAATAAATTACATTTACATATCAATTATGGAATGTAACTGCATTTTAACTGATACAAACAGGTCAGACTATTTATTTCTTCTGTATTTTCTGTTGTATGCATTCGCTGGAAAAGGCGCGAATAAGTTTTCGCTTCTTTTCTTCTAAACATCTCTGTTCTTGGCACAACTTGTTCATGGATGTTTAGGCATTTTCTAGTTCTTTGTTAGCAGCTGAAACCATCATATTTGCAAGGGAGACTGTTTTCATATCCTTCTTAGACAACGCATTTTCCAACTTCAATGTTGCTTCCTTCATGAATTTGTGTGATGCATTAATTTTCTCTGTAAGCAATTTTTCCTTTTGTGCCAATTCACCTTCCCCTTCCTCAACAGACCGTCGACTATCCAGCAATTGCTCTTTTCTTTCTTTAGCAACTTTTAGTGCTTCACTCTCAGCCAACTCTTTAGCCTGCTGAGCTCTTTTCAGTTCTTCAACTTTCTTTTTCTCTTCTTCAACAGATGTCAGGTAGCAGTGAAAGGCACACTTTGCAGCACTCACCAATTCTGGGGTTATAGGGACAAGGACTGGATCAGAGTAATATTTAACAGTGTCTTTGATAAACCTAATTGCACAAATGGTTTCTGGCTTCATTTGGGTCTTAGTTGACAGCACCACATGGGCATTTTCAGAGAATCCCCTTTCTACATCTGAGTTTCCATGTGGAATAACCAAAATAATTTTGGCAACTTTTTCCAATGCAGAATACTTTGTCTTCCCTTATGAATTCATCCTCTTGAATATCCTTTCCCAATACCTGTCCACACGGTTTTCTGGTAGGTAGTCAAGCTTGTCAAGAACATATAATTTCCATTCATCAACTATGCGATTTATGGTACTATCATCTAATCGGCCATGCAATTTCGCTGCAATATTTCTGATGTGTGCACCACTTGCAAAAACTGGATTCTCCTTATTTGCAGGGTTGAGACAGCGCATATCTTGTAATAGTTTGTTCTTAATGGGTAACTTGTTAAGCAGGTACTGGGTTGTAACTTTATAAAATGATTTCATTTGAAGCAGCATGTTCCTTTCTTTGCCTTTCAACCTCTTATCCTGAATCAATTTTCTCCCATTAGTACCAATCTCCATTATTCCAACTTCAAGTTGGTTTTGAACATTATTTACCTCAACTTCCCATACATTCTTCCCCTGCAGAACTTCCAACTTCAAAAATCTGATCATGAGATTCAATATTAACTCGCACAATCGGTCATGAAGAATATGTAAGAGTGACACATCCCCTTGAAAGACTGTTAGAAATTCCGTAAATATTGGTGCCACTGACTGCAAGAAGTAGCAAGAAACTTTCGTTTCTAATGGCATATTTATCAACTTTTTGCAAATGCGCTGATATCAGGCACTACTTCACATATGCTGTCCACTGTTCAATGAGACGGTCTACAGCTGGGGCAATAGAAAGCCAACGACAAGACAGATGCTTTTTTGGCAGATTTTTGGGAATATTCAACAAAGCCTGAACGTGGTGCAAGTCTTCTCGTCTTGCTGCCGATTGCTCAAAAAATGTGTGCAAGTCAATCAAGAGTTCTTCCATATCACTACCAAATTCATTCAGCCCCTTTTTGAATGAATTACGAATGACGTGTAAATTGCAGGTTCCAACATCTTGTAGCCCTGGATTGCCATACACATTTTGCAACTTCTCCCTAACAATACTGAAAATGGCCTTGTTGACGTTGGGGCCATCAGATCCCAGAGCAATGAGCTTCTTCATTTTCAGCTGTTTATTTTGAATGACCTCCAATAGTTTGTCGCTTACAATTTCAGCAGTTGCATGGCCAAACATAATGGACAGAAAATACCTATAACACAAAATTGCAATACAAAAAATTGGTGCAGAGCAAAATAGTATTAGCAACTGCTCCAGTAGTATACCATTACCTGCAAACCACTTCCTCATTAGATGTGCTCCAGTAACGAATATAGACATCTAGTTGCTTCTTGACTTGTCACTGTGTGGTTTCATCATATTGTATGGAATATGCACTTGAGAAATTGACATCCTTAACAAGTTGATTTTTTAGGTATGGTGCAATGCCATATGTTGAAACATACAAGGTGAGACCGGAAAGTTCGGTGAATGACTTGAAAAAAGGCACATGGAGAAGTATTGCAGGAAAGACAATTTACTGTCCTTCAAAGTAGGCCCCCTGGGCCACAATGCACTTTTGACAACGTGTGTACAACTGTTGCAGGGCTTGTGAGAAGTTCTCTTTCGGTTCTCTTCGGAGCTGCCTTGTCACAGCAGCTTGAATATCCGGAATGTCCAGAAATCTGTGTCCTTTCATTGAAGATTTCAAATGAGGAAACAGAAAGTAGTCCGGAGGTGACAGGTCAGGGGAATACGGAGGGTGGTAAAGTTCGGGAATCTGTTTCTGTGCCAGGAATTGCTTGACCTTAGCAGCGACGTGAGGCCTTGCGTTATCGTGAAGAAGAAACCAAGATCCCGGTTCAGCGAACTGCGGACGGACCCGACGAATGCGCCGATTGTTTTGGAGTAGCTCACGAACTTTTTCGATGTTTTCGGGTGTGGTGCTGGTGGTCGGCCTCCCAGAACGAGGATCGTCTTCAAGAGATTTGAGTCCTTCCCAGAAACGCTTAAACCAGTCATACACGCATTTTCGAGTCACAGCTTCTTCCCCGGACACTTTCTGTAACATATCGTGGGTTTCGGTTGCCGATTTCCCCAGTTTGAAGCAGAATTTCATGTTGACTCGCTGCTCCATTTTGCACCTGGAACGACTAGTTTTCATGCAGCACTTTAGTAACTGTGACGTCATAAGGAAACGTCACACAATGCCTGTGCACATCACACATTTCTTAGCTTAGATATCAACATTCAATTCACACATATCGAAATGTTTCTAGCTTCCTTGAAATTTGCACAATCAGACCATTCACCGAACTTTCCGGTCTCACCTTGTAGTTTGCTTTCGTGCGGCTCATAGATATGTTTTCAGCAATTTTGCTGTCAGGAAACATTGATCTGAAAACTTTGGTCGCACTGCTCGAGGCTCGGTATGAGATATCGTTCTTTGCAGAAAACAGCAACCATAAAATTTCAGTTTTTATATTGTCACTGGTTTGAACATGGAATGAAAGCCTTCCTGTCTCAGCACAAGCTGTGCTAGAAGACTTGCTTTGGGTACTAATCACACCAGAAGAATTTACAATTTTCAGAGTTGTCTGTGCAGGAGACACCAGTGCAGCATATTTCTTATGTTTTGCGGACTCAGCATGTTGCAAAACTTGAAGAAGTCCACCATTGTCACATTTATTTTCTTTTTTGCAGAAGTTGCAATAATACTTGTATGGGTCGCCTTTGACATGACCACACCACTCATAGAGGAATTGGTTGTTTTTATCTCTAAGTGAGCCTGAAAGCCATGATTCTTGGAATGTGGTTTTCCCTTTTGGCATGTTTAATGGATGTGTAAATGAAGACTACTGTCTTTCAAAGTCTGTGTACAATGAAGCAATTTTCACTGCAAGGACTTAGGGACAGGATCATTTGGAGGGGGGTTAGGAAAATGAGGCACCTTTATGCAAATAAGCCCTAGGAAATGATTCACGTTTCCTGCCTCAAATCTTTGCTGCAAAATGACCTTTGGCATTATGAACTGTCTGAACAGCCGGTATATGTGGGTGTAGCATTCTAAAACTCACCACTCCATTTTTCGTTTATTTATAGTGGTGTGGGATTGAAATACAAAATGGCAATTTATGTTTTCATAAATCAGAAATTATGTTATGCAGAAAATAGGATAATGTAGGAAATTTTAATAAAAATAGGAAAATAAATCCAGATTTAGAAAATCAGGGAAATAAAGGAATTATAGGGGAACTTGCCAGCCTGCAATTGTTTTCACATTAATTCTCCCACTACTGTATCTGATAATTCCAATTGATAAATAATAATGTGTTGCTTGTTTTACACCCATTTGAAATAAAGTAATGTTCGTTTAGATCATCCACTTGTTAATTCCTTTTGCATGCCAAATGCCAGAAAGCAATTACAGCCTGGTCTCGATTAAAGCCCGGTATTCGAATACTGCCCTGGCTGCGATGGTTATAAAATAATTACAGCCCCGGGGCACTGTTCGAGCATTTACTGTATGTCATTTCAATTGGATTTTCGTTGACTAGTGAAAAGGTTAAAAACCTGGTGCCAGTGATCGATTGGAGTTCAGCTCAATGCCTAAATACAGTCAAAGCCGTTTAACGTGGCCGCCGGTTAAGATTGCCAGAATGACCTAGAACACCTTATGAACTTACGTATAATAAAGACATTACATATGTTTCGGCTAGTTCTTAGCGCCTCATCAGATGTCTTTGAACCAGATTGAATATTTCAATCAATTAGGCGTCACCAAGCATAACCCAGATTTGAACCTGGGTTTCCCCGGTTATTACCAGGTTGCCCAGTTCACTGAGCCATGCAGGCGACGAGTTTGTCAATGCTTGGAGCAGCTTATAAACTACATGAGTTGTAAGAGACAATTGGGTGCACCGGGAAACTCAGGTTCAAATCTGGGTTATGCTTGGTGACGCCTAATTGATTGAAATATTCAATCTGGTTCAAAGACATCTGATGAGGTGCTAAGAACTAGCCGAAACATATGTAATGTCTTTATTATAAGTTCATAAGGTGTTCTTATGACTTGAACCAATTTTTGGGTGATTAGGATGTATTTCTGAATTTTCACGTAACTGTGCACCCAATTGTCTCTTACAACTCATGTAGCCCATTATCTATGTAAATTGTGGGCAGGCCAAAATTCTGCACACAGTACCCATCAGAGATTTAGAAAGTTTTGCACAAAATAGCGACTGATTGTTCCCCAATGGGCATTTTCATCTTTATCTGGCCAAGTTGTGCACAATGCATCCCTCCGTCAACAAGATATCGGTGACTTTCTTTTAAATTGAATAAAGCCTTTCTTTATGGAACATCTTCATTAGCAAACAAATTTGGAACAATCCATGTCCACAAAGTAGGTTCCATATAAGATACAAACTTATGTGCTTCGGGTCACCAAGAGCATTCATGTGTCATGTCCTATAGCACCTTGTTGTGGGCATGGATTATTCCAAATCTGTTTGCATACAAGCAACCCAAATTGTAAATTACTATTTCTTAATCTTGATTATCATTTAAAAATGGACAACGAATATTCTGATGCGGTAAAATATCCATGTACCGATAAAACGATGATAGAGCAATCGATGTTAGAAATTTTTTAATAAAAAAATTTCACATCGCTTAACCTGGCCAGCCGGTTTACGTGGCCAAATCATGTAGAACGGATGTGGCCACGTTTTCCGGCTTTGACTGTGCTTACCGTAAATCCTCGATAATTAGCCTGTCTCGTGAATAAGCCAGTCCCGTAAATAAGCCAGTTTAAACAAGCAAAATTTGCGAAATAAGCCGGTCTCGAAAATAAGCCTGTTTTAAAAGGGCTACCCGATCTACACAGCTCCACCGCTACACGATCTACACAACTCCACCGCTACCCGATCTACACAACTCCACCACTACCCAGTTATGATGGCTACGCATTTCATTGAGCATAAGACATTGCGATGTGCATATTGCATAACATAAACGCATCCTCGCCGACTTGATATTAACAAAACAAGCCGGTCTCGAAATTTAGCCGGTCTCGTAAATTAGCCTGGTCAAAAAGAAAAAAATTAAAAAATAAGCCCGGGCTTATTATCGAGGATTTACGGTTTATCATAATTAAATGATTCTCACTCACCTCTTTCCTTGCAACGCCCATATAAGGAGAGATTAGGATTATCAAATCCCCTCCCCTACTCTCCTTTGTCACACTCAAATTCAGCGAATTCCATCTATCATTTGCCACATGCAAATTTATATTAGCAAATTTCAAAGTGATGTCACTTTTGGCTTGACCCCCCCTCCCCCCTTAGTCACAAAAAATCATAATTTTGTCTTCCCC